>CM077155.1:159435438-159667331 GCA_039583875.1 Platanthera guangdongensis | reverse complement strand
CTTATAGTTTTACAAATGTTACTGATGACATTAATTTTGGTCCACGAATCACCCCATTGTGATAGTGTTAAAAAATTATAAAAAAATGAATTTGAAATGAGCATGTAGGTGAACTCACTTATTTTTGTGGTTTTAAAATTACTCAAAAGCATGATGAAATATTTTTTTGTCAATCTAAATATAATCATGATAAGTTAAAAAAGTTTGGATTTGAAATCTAAAACAAGCAAATACCCCCATGAGTGTCTCATTGAAACTAGAAAAGGATGAAAGTGGTATCTCTATAGATCAAACATTATATAGAGGAATGATAGTATCACTATTATATTTGACTGCATCCAGACCTGATATTATGTTTGATGTATGTTTATGTGCTAGATTTCAAGCTAATCCCAAGAATCTCATTTACAAGCGGTTAAACGTATATTTAAATATCTTATTGGCACATCTAAGTTAGGTTTGTGGTTATCCTCACAGCGAATGCCTTTATTTTACATGGTTTTTCTGATTCTGATTATACTGATTGTTCATTAGACCGTTAAGAGCACAAGTGGGCACATGTCACTTTTTAGGCCCTTCGCTAATTTCGTGGTCGAGTAGGAAACAAAATTTTGTTGCCTTATCCACCATTGAGGCCGAGTACATTGCACTAGGTAGTTGTTGTGCACATGCTCTTTGGATGAAGCAAAACTTTAGAGGACTTTGGAATTGTACATGACACAATTGAATTAAAATGTGATAATAAAAGTGCAATTGACTTAACATATAATCTAGTTCATCATTCTAGGTCCAAAGACATTGATGTGCGTCATCACTTCATTAGAGCTCACATAAAGCTAAATACAATTAAAGTGAGTTTTATAGGCACCGATTTACAGCTTGTCGATATCTCCACAAAACCACTTCCAGATTCTCGATTTTCATTGTTAAGATTAGAAGTATGAATCCTGGACATTACAAGCTAATGAATTGACATAATAAATAAATGAAAAACACACTTTAATTAACACGAAAGTGATGATTAAGTATCAAGTAAACCACAAATGTTAAGAGTCAATATAATATTACAATTGCATTACATCACAATATTACAACATGAAAATAAGATAAAAATTTAAATAACCGCACTATCGCCGACGATAGTGACTGTCGACGGGCAATAGCGCCAACAGTCCTGATCACCTCGAAAACTTCAGAAATTTCTGCTGTCACCTGCACTTGTGTCTCCTTGATCGTCTGTTGAACTGGTTCGCTGCTTCTCGTTCGGCGAGGCCGACGTATAGATGTTCGGGGAGGCTCCATAATCGGATCTCTCTTCGGTAGTTTCTGCTGAACTTGGCTTCAATTTGAGGCTTTTGGTCAGGAAATTTGAAGAATTTCTGCACCCCTGAAAGTTCTTCTTCACTTCCCGCTATGTTCTTCGAATGACTCTCACAAGTCGTTCAACCCTTCCCGCAACGATCCACCTATTTGGATTGGCGGGTTACGGATAGTGAATACAAGTTCACTGCTCCTTGTTGACCCTCCTCGGGTTGGTCGGCCAATGGAAGATGTTCCGATCGTAGCAAATATTAAAGGCACACAATCATTTGAAATACAAATCTGGAACTATCCAAGTGTATTTCTTATATAAAATGGTTAGATAACAGCTCCAAGTGGTACTGTGTTTAATTTCTTTCAAGTATGACTCTTTAGCATGTATGCATAGCGTATTATCGAAAGGATAAAGTCTGCCATATCAAACGGCTCCCGCTCCAAAATCATATGTGTGACATAGCTCAATTGAGCTGTTATCTTCCGTGTATCACCGGACTTGAGTAAAATAGTGTGCCTCAATATATCTTGCACTAATCATGCATCCTCAGTGAGAGAGGTCGTAAATTGAATAAGTGTTTTGATGGAATTTCCATGCAAAACCAAGTTCAAGAGTGTCCAATCTCTATCTTTTCGATAATTCTCTACTACATCAATGTTATTTTCATGTTCTATTAACCCAAATTCATCTCTGAGATCATAATGAGTTATCTCTACTATCTGGCCTTGTATCTTTGATCATACACCATCATTTAGGTCCGTAAACCGAGGATCTTTTTGAGAATTGTAGAACTCCATAATCAATATAGATGAAAATATATCTGGGATAATGATAGACATTATTCCAGCCATTGCTAACAAGTCGTGAATGTGTGCATGACGGATGGGATCGAATTCGATCACTCGTCCAATTCCTATGTTAGCATTTTTTATCCCGGGAAATGTTTGATAGGGGGAATATGAATCACTGCATGTACTTATGTGAGCTTTCGAACTGGATGCCATTGCTGCAGATAAAAGTTAAAAAAAAACGCAAAACAAACAACAAATATTTTCACTATCGTCAGACGGTGACACCCGTTATCGCCGGGCGATATCGGCATTTGATCACTTCCAATGTCCGACTCCAGATCTGGATTTTTCCCTCCTTTAGATACCAGATCTGACATTCTTTAGATACCAGCTCTACAAAATCTAAGGAATATTTTTCAGTATCGCCAGACGGCGAAACCCGTTGTCGTCGGGCGATATCGGAAATTGATCCCATTCAATGTCTGACTCCAGATTTGGATTTCTCCCCCTTTAGATACCATATCTGACATTCTTAACGACATACCATCAATAGATATACCAAATCTAAGGAATCCAACAAAAAAAACCATGATCATTACCTTGATCCAAGTTTTCACTGTCGTCCCCTTCGTCTTTCGCGACCAGTCTTCAGGAAAGAATGATAGATCTAATACCATTGACCTCATGTCAACCCTTTTTTATATTTTCGCACTGTCGCCGATCAGCAATACCCATTATCGCCGGGCGACAGTGACATTTCACATTTTCAATATTTTTTCTTAATTTCTTAGGATTAGGCGTGGTTTACTGTATATTCTTTGATTTTGAGTTTCCAGCACGATAGTTCAACTGTTCGACCATCACATCTTCTTTTATACATACATAAGTCCTAGTGTTTGTCTACTTGTGAAATTGTTTTTGCATGCCTCTAAGTATGAGAAATATTTTAGTTCTGATAATGTTCTTTCACTTACACTTGTGAAAACCATCATATGGATTCACCTTACTGCATATATGAATTGTTGATGTTCTACCATAACCACTAGAATTGCATGTTGTGACTTGTGTTTTATCATAGTTTATTCCTTGCACCGCTTCTGTTTGTTAATCATGTATGTTCACAAGTGAATTCAGACTACTTTGTCATGTCAAACAGAATTTAAAAAAAAACAGTTCAAAAACGACAATTCAACACAATTGTTGATATCTTTCAAAATTATAATAAAAATGGGATGACAAGGAACCTCCCCTAAACACTATTTATCCTCCTGATAAGTCTTAATGAGCATTGTGAGGTTGAGCACCTTGAAAAGAATTATAAAGTGTCTTGTGCAACTATATATCTGAATATTCAATTTAGCTGTGCTCTGAATTCTAGGTACAAGCACAGTTAATCATGTATACCTCTATGTTATGCTATTTTTTTTACATTCCACGTATTCATGTAGTTGTAAGACCTCTCATATGTGTTTTTCCTCAATCTATCACATGTACACAACATTATCTTCTCTAAAATTTCTTCTTATGAGAATTGGATCGAAACTGTTTCCAACATAGTCTTCACCGGTGTATGTGTATGTGATATGGATGGATGAACGTTGCCTTTTGTTCGTGTTTACTAATTTCCTTCTTTCATATACATTGATTCACATGCTCACTTCTTAATTTCTCATTTGTGTTTTTCCTCTTTAGCTTCCGCCCACTCTGCTATCACTTTTGACAATACCAAAGGGGAGAATTTACTTCGAAAATCATTCATACTACATACATAAAAAATTTGTCAGCTTAGATTTAGGGGGAGTACACCTGCAGGGGGAGTGTTTCATCCAAGAGATATTTGTGCACATACAAATGCTTAGTCTTGTTACACATAGTCCTCATTGTTTCAAACACTTCTTAGTTCCTTCATGATTTCTTTCTCAGTGGATTTGTTATTATCAAAAGGGAGAGATTGTTGGAGCATGCGTTCCACGCTTCTTTGGTTTGCTAATAATAAATCTCGTTTGTATTTGATATATTGGTGTTTATGATATGAAAATATCACAGGTCTAGCTCTAATGGATTTTGGGTGATGTTTCAGGTCAGCACAGATGAGTAGTGAAGATATCGCCAGGCGATATTGAGTATCGCTCACAGGCGACATTTGCGCTCGACGTTCGACGATCGCCTTCGACGAATATTCACTCGACGATTTTCGTTAGACGAATTTGCATTGGAGCTTAGAATATTTCGCCAGACGATATTGAGTATCGCCCACAAGCGATAGTGGCGCTCGACGATCGACAATCTCCGTTCGACGAATCTTCGCTCGACAATCGAATTTCGACGATTTCCGTTCGACGAATCTGCATTGGAGCTTAGAATATATCGCCAGGCGATATTGAGTATCGCCCACCGGCGATAGCGACGATCGACGATTCTGCGGTCAATGATTGACGAACGGCGTTCGTCGAATCTGCTATAAGAAAATCAGCAGTACGCGGGACACGTGGCGGCAGTTATCTCTATCGCCAGTTGGCAATACCCAGTGTCTCCAGGCGACAGTCCAAGTTCGGCGATCGATGAATCTGCGATGTGAAAATGAGGCATTTGTGGGACACGTGCCAGCAGTTATCGATATCGCCAGGTGGCAATACCCAGTGTCGCCAGACGATATTGCCAATGTATAAAAGCCATTTAATTTTTTGAGGAGATCACGAATTTCATTACCTGGAGTGCATCTTCCTGTTAAGACGAACTAGAGAGCTTCATATTCCATTTTTTACTCCATATTCTCAAGAAGGTCGAAGCACAAAAGTTTGACGGCACGTACGCAGCATTCAAAGCAACCCTGGCTAGGATTCATCGTCATTATCAGCACGTTGTTTTAAGGGAGTTTTTTCTTTATTCAGAAGTTTTGAATTTGTCTTGTTTTTATTCCTATTGTAAACTTATTGTAATCGAGAGGAGAAATCGTCGTCTTGTGCGTGGCGTCTAAGTCCTTGCGTGGTTTAGGAGAAATCGCTGCCTTGTGCATGGCGTCTAAATCATTGTGTGGCTTAGAGAAAATCACCACCTTGTGCATGAAGTTCAAGTCCTTGTGTTGCTTAGGGAGAAATCGTTGCCTTGT
This sequence comes from Platanthera guangdongensis, assembly GCA_039583875.1. Classification (NCBI taxonomy): domain Eukaryota; kingdom Viridiplantae; phylum Streptophyta; class Magnoliopsida; order Asparagales; family Orchidaceae; genus Platanthera; species Platanthera guangdongensis. Next base: position 159,662,116 of record CM077155.1, on the reverse strand, counting down.
GTGCAGCGTCTAGGTCGAGGTAGATCTAGGGGAGGCTGGTAGCAAGATCTAGGAAGAGATACGCTTTAACATGACGGTTCTTGGTACAAGGACTGGCGAAAACAAAAGTATATTGTATTTTTCATAAGTCTTACTCTCTAGCTCTATAGAGACACCTTTTATCCACTTTGTACTTTTGAAATAAATTATTATATTTTAGTTTTTTTATATTTCAAAGAGTTTAAGTTTGTTTATGAAAAATTAGTCTTCATTCCATAATTTCTACTAGCATTGTTTGATTCACAAAGTAAAGCTTGTTTAGCGTAAGAAAAATTCAATAACCCTTATTCACACCCCCCTAAGGGCGCCGTAAGATCTAACAAAGAGTACCTTAAAGGAATTTCAGAGAAAAAAGAGATTCAAAAAGCAAGAGAAAATATAGGGATACATGATGAACATGTTATTGAGGAGGAGAGAGTTTCGACAATTGCTCCATCTAGAAATTCAATTACATAAGATAAAGGTAAAAGGAAGATAGACGAAATTGATAATTTCGTTTCTCCTAGAACATTAACAGGATCTCAACCGTCTATTAAAAGTGTTTTGACATCAAAGCAAGTTGTACATCGCGCCGATATGGCTGTGGCTAGGTGGTTTTATGATAGTTGCATACCAATGAATGTCTTAAACTCACCTTTTGCATAAAAGGCTATTGATGCAATCACTGTCATTGTTCCTGGATACAAATTACCTACATGTCATAGGATGCTAGTAAATCTACTAAGAGATTGTAGGGAGGAATGCAAACTACTAGTGGAAGCTTACAGAAGTAGTTGGAATGAGACCAAATGCATAATTATGGCTGATGGTTGGAATGATGTGAGAAGTAGAACATTAATAAACTTCCTAGTTTATTGCCCTCGTGGTTTATCTTTTATGAAGTCCATTGATACTTCTGATATTTAGAAGGATGCAAAAACATTATGCGAGCTATTTTTGAAGTAGTTGAATGGGTTGGAGTTAGAAATATTGTTCAAATAGTGACTGATAATGCGACAAATTATAAAAATGCAGGTGCTTTATTACATGAGAAGTATGCTAATATTTATTGGTCTCCTTGTACTGCGCATTGCTTGAATCTTATTTTTTAAAAAAATTGTTCTATGATTCTGTCAAAGATCTTGCTAACAAAGCTTCCAAAGTAACTAGTGTATAATCATATCTTCTTACTATCATGGCTAAGAAAAAGAGAAGGATGGAAGGAGATCGTGCGTTCTGGGGCAACTCGATTTGCAACTACTTTCATTACCTTAAAGAGTGTGCATGATCATAAGCATGATTTACAAGTTTTGATAACAAGCAAATATTTCTCTGATTCCAAGCTATCTAAAATAGTTAAAGGGAAAGAGGCAACTTCAATTATTTTGGACAACAAGTTTTGGACCTCTTGCTTGATAATGACAAAGATATCGAGTCCTATCATAAGGCTATTACGTATTGTTGGTGCGGATGAGAAACCATCACTTGGATATGTTTATGATGGATTATACATGGTAAGAAAAGCAATCAAATATTTGTTCAAAAATAACAAAAGATTGTACAAGCCATACACAATTATTATCAAGAGTAGATGAGATAGTCAGTTTTGTCAAGGGATACACTCCGCCGTATATTTTCTGAATCCAACGTTTCAGTATGATAAAGATAACTATAGCCACAAGCCTGAAGTGATGCAAGGGTTGATTGAGTTAATTGGAAACAAAGATGTATATAGCAAACCGAAAGATGCAATGATGGAGGTTAGACTTTTCCGTGATCAACTAGAAAGTTTTGGAAAGCCCCTTGCTATCAAATTAGCGATAGAAATGCAGCCCGGTAAGAACACAAATTGATTTTGTATTTTAATGTTTAAATCTATTGTTTGAATTTTCAATTATCATAATCTAATAATTATCTTTCTATTATTTTTTATCTAGATGAATGATGGAGAATGTTTGTATCTAGTGCTCCTCAATTACAAAAATTAGCAATTCGTATTCTCAGTTAAACATCATCTTCATAAGGTTGTGAAAAAAATTGGAGTGTCTTTGAAAAAATTCACACCAAAAGAAGAAATCGTTTGAAGCACCAAAAATTAAATGATCTTGTATATGTTCGATATAATCTAAATATGAGAAATAGGTATGAGCTTCATTTCATATTTGATATTTCATTTAGGTTTTAAATTTTTAATAGTTTTAAATTTTGTATCTTCTTACTAATATTTTACATTTCTTTCAATTATGTTGGCTTTATGTTTACTTCTAAGAAAATGAGTTACAATCCTTTAGACTACACATGTATTGATTTGATGGACCTTTCGGTGGTAGAGGAGGAACCCGTGCCGGAGCTCACATATGAGGATCTAGAAAATGAAATTTATAATGAAGACACTATCCCAATAGCTACAGAACAAAATCTTAATATTTATGTATAGTTGTAAAGTTTAAATAAATGTTATTTCATAATTTAATTATATGTATTGATCAAATTGATATTATTGAACAAATTGTTGAGCACACAGACATGAGGAATTTTGGAGATGAGCGTATTGCAGATTTTGATTTGTGTTGTCAATGAATTTGGCAGAGGATTTGACTCATTAGACTATGATTTGAATTAAATATTAGTAATTTAATAGTTCGTTATTATTTTGGGACAATTATTATTATTATTTTGTATTTGTGTGAGAAAATATTACAAAACGTTAGCATCTAATGTTGTGGTTCATGATATATTGATTTGCAATATAATTTGACAATATGTTATAATTTTTGCATTAATGATTATATATTTTATTTTATAATTTTACAGGCCGGTTCGACCGCGGTCCGACCGGTCCAACCGGTTGGACCTTGAACCTTTGAACTCACCGGTTCGATCTCCGGTCCGGTTCCCAAAACGTTGGTTACAATCATATTCCTAAGGCTGTACTTCTTAAAAATAATTCAAAATAAGGTTATGAAATTTATCTTCATGTTGTAAATGATTAAAAGTAATGTTCTCTATCAAGGGCCTATGATGGTGAGGTTGAAGTGTTGTGTATAGGAAAGGGCAACGTCACCGCCCCTGCACAAAGTCGCCGCTCCCCGAAAAATGTCGCCGCCCCTGCACAATGTCGTTGCCCCCGAACATTGTTACAGCCCCTGACCATTGTCTCCGCTCATGACTAATGTCGCCGCCCACGACAAATGCCGCCACCCACGACAAATATAGCACTAACGACCAGTATTGCCATCCACGACACATGTTGTCGCTCATGACCCATGTCGTTGCCAAGCGGGCAAAGCCCGCAACGACGCATTGAGAATGGGCAGAGCCCGTTCAAAGATGCTACTATATAATAATAATAATAATAATAATAATAATAATAATATGATGATGAAATGAGGGAGAGATTCGGTGAGTGAGGGGGTGGTGAGGGGTCCGGGGGTGGTGCAGTGCAGGAAATGCACTGCACCGTGCAGTGCGCGAGATCTGACGGGTGCGAGTGCATCTCAGCTCGCGCCGAGATCCGTGCACGCTTTGATCTCTCTCGCACTGCTTTGAGATATGTGCGCTGAGATGTGCACGCATCTCAACGCACTCGCGTCCATTAGATTGCACTTTACGGTAAAGTGCAGCGGATCTCGTTCGTCCAATTTCCTGCACTTTACCTCCCCCGGACCGTTGGTGAGTGAGGGAGGGGGATTCGGTGAGTATTAATAATAATAATAATAAAGTAATATTATAAATATTATATTATTACGAAGGGCTAAATGCACACTGATTCAGACGAGATTCGCACCCTAGGCAAAAGCTGGTGCTACGAATCCAACAACGAAGTCAAAATCAAAATCCGACGAGCCATTCTCGAGGTATAATTTTCCAAAGTTTACGGCGAACGCTAATTCTACAAAGATTCAAAAATATGTGACAACGCTCTAACATTGCTCGGATCATGACGAAACTTGACGAGCAAATGTAAAATTTAATAATTTAATTTCCTAACGTAAATTTTTCTCATTTCGATACGAATTCCAAGATTTGGTCGAATCGACCCAACGGACACGAAAACGCACTAATGACGACGCGCCGTCAACTCCACGTTAATGTACCGCCTTTACGTCATTATGACGTCACTAAGAGGATTAAAATAAGTGTAGCAAAAATCAGGGGTGTTATACTTCCCACAGACAACACCAAACTGTTGCGGGTCGCCTGGCTTTTTCCCCGGTTCGGGGAATCAGAATGCCTTAGCTCGAGGTCGAACAGGGAGCACAAACAGTTAAAGAAAACCACAGTAAATGACAAGAATGCTTTTGACATGGAAAACCCGTAAATGGTAAAAAACCACGTGGCTGGATCTGTGCCGAGCCAAATTTCGCTAGATCTTGTGTGTTTATAATGATTGGATTTTAATCTCCGTGGGCGACAGGCCACTACTCCGTTACAAAGTGTAGAGAATGAAATGCGATGAGAATGAAACGACGAGGTTCTCAGAGCCTCGATGGAAGAGCTCTGGCCTTGAGATGACTTTAAACTCACAGAACCTCAGTGGAAGTCCACGAAGCTTCTGGAGGGAGCACTCTTGTTGATGTGGAGCCTAGATGACAGCGCTTTCGTGGAGACGGTTGACAACACTTGAGACGTGAGGAAACCATAGAGTAAGAAGGAGAGCAGAGTGAATTCCTGACTAGAGAATCAACATAAATCCATGATCTCGTCGGAAAACCTCAGAGCTCTTTCTTGCCTCTGAAGTTGTTTGGCTTGAAATGAAGATCTGAGGGCCTATTTCTAATTTTCTGGAGGGTAGCGATGGTAATTGCGCCAGAGAGTGATTTGTGTTTGTGGATGACGTTGCTCCATTTCGATTATGCGGATTGCCAATTTTGCCAAGATGATGAGAGTGCACCTTCCCCCGGGCAGTTCAGGCGGCCCGGGAAAGGTGCCCGAAGGCGGCGGCGGCGGCCGGAAGTGGTGGAGGTCGCCGGCTACGGCAGGGGCCGCCGGCGGTGCGCGGTTTTCCCACAGATGACGCCAAACTGTTGTGGGCCGCCCGATTTTCCTATGGTTCGAAGAATCGGGCTGCCTTAGCTTTGATTGGACGAGGTGCACAAATAATTAAAGAAAATCAAACAAGAATGACAATAAGTTTTTTTTATCGTGGAAAATTCAGAAAAGATGAAATACCACGTGGTCGGATCTTGTCGGACCTAAATCCACTATTTTCCTTTGATTTTATAAGTAGTTGTGTTCCTCCGAGGGTGACAGATCATATCCCCATTACAAGCCTTGAATATGAAAACAAAGGGAAAAAATTAAGTCCACGAAGCTCGGCGAAAAGCGTCCAGGTGATCGCACCTTGATGTCTTCTCCCGAGCTCACAAATTCGTCCAAGTGAGTGTGAGGCGTTGAGCGAACTAGAGAGTGAGCGAAGCGATTACAAGCGGAGAAACGATCTAAGTCTCACGTTCTCACCGAAAAACCTCGGAGTTTTTTCTGGTCTCAGGAGTTGATTGTCTTTAAATGAAGGGCTGGAGGTCTTTTTCTAGTTTTTCGAAGGGGGCGTTGGTAAATGCTCTAGGCAGAATCATGTGTTTGTGAATGATTTCGCGCTGTTTCGGTCACTTGGATCACCAATTTTCACAAATTGACGAACATGCCCACCGGCGGTCCGGATGGCCTGAGCATGTTGCTGGACGACAGCAGTGACCGACGGCAGCATTAAGCGGCGGAGGCAGCCAGAGGCAAGGCCGGGCGCCGGTGCGCGCACACGTGCTAGGGCCGCACGCGCTGCGTACGCGCGTAAGGGAGCGCGCACGCGTACGTGTGCCGCGTGCGCGCGCACGCGTACACGTGCCATGTGCGCGGGCAAGGGAGTGTGCCCGAGGGTTTAGTCGCGCGCGCTGGTCCGGTGCGCGTTCAGGTTGTGCGTGTGCGTGCGTGCTTAGCTCCGACCCCTCTTTCAGGGTGGTTTTGGTCCCTTCGAGCATGCACGCTAGTGTGTGCGACTCGCTCGATCTGGTCATATTGTTTGGGCATTTCAGTCGAAGTCTTATCGGTTTGACTCGGAAAAATTTAGGGGGGATCCCATCAGTGATGATGATTTTGCTTCATTATTAAGGGATGTCTATGATTTTTTTGCATATGCGATTGTTCTGTAAGAAAATACGTTTGCTTATATTGTGCTAAGAAAATTGTTGAAATGTAATTCAGGCTACCGACGACTACGTTAATATCTGCACAACCACCAAATCAATTTATAAATTAAATGAAAGAATTTCATAACTCGAGATGTATTAAATTATTCACTTGTTTGGACGTGAATGTTGAGTATTTATCATGGTTTTCTAATTATATATTTGTTTTAATGACTAATCGAGAATATGGGGTGGCAGAGGCCATAAATGACGGCGGAGGAAGGCCCGACATTCAAGTGACTGCCCATGTTAGCCCTTGAATAAAGTGTGTTGCCCCTGTGAGCGACACATCCTACAACACTACCGTGTACCTACCGGTCTACAACTCTAGGTGTATAAATAGGTCGACACGACCTAGGACATGTGCATGTCCCAAGCCATGCACGGGGTTTTGAACTAGTTTTAAGATGAATTCTGAGTCGTCTGCTGGACTGATTCGAGATTTGTTGGCTAAGGTTGTTTCCTGAGCCTTTTAAGTCGGGAAAAGGGAGCTTTGAAGTTCATTTTCATTTGTTCATTCTCTCTTAGGTTTGTGAAATAGAGGAGCAAGGAGGAGGAAGAAGAGGAGATCTCGTCATTGGAGGACCTTCGAAGCTCCAAACGATGTGCCTGGTCCAGATCCGCGGAGAGGAGTCCGTCAAGGTCGATTTCATCTGTCTCTTTCATCGTTCCATGACCCCAAAACGAGCACCCAGGGTAACGATTCTTTTCTCCGGTCTTAGGATGATGTATGTCTATTGGATTTTGTTTTGCTTGCATATGAAGAGCCTCATCCGCTAATTGATAGAGGGCATGACCTCATTTGGTTCACTAGAATCCTGAGTCGACCGTGGCCGTTTCTGACATGAGATGTATGTAGAAATCTGAAAATCATTGCAGATTTAGACATTGTGCGTAAGTCCACCCATAGTTTGCCATGACAACGATCGTCACCACGACCAAGAGAAAAAAAACTAATTTTGAACATAAAAGTGAATGCAGTTACTTAGATAAGATTAGATATTTAAGAACGATAATTCAGAACCACATCATTCACGACCGTCATTGCCTCGCCGAGCTGACCCAAAAACTTGCCAAAAGAGAAACAAACAACAAAAATCACCAAAGGGAGTGCTTTGGGTAGACGAGATGGAAATAATGGACGTGGATATTAAATTGGTCAGAAAAGTAGTCACAAAATTAGACTCTGTTTGGCGTGGCACAAAAAATATCAGCGTCATAGAATGTATGCTTGTTAAGACAACGGTTATGACCACCGCTGGGAAAATAAGACTAATTTCGAACATATGAAGTTTCTTAGGTTAGATCAAGCATTCAAAAACGATAGTTCATAACCACTGCGTTTATGACCCCACCATCGTGCCCAAATAGAGCCTAAAAATACAAGATTAGTCAACCCAATAATTCACAGATCAGGCGCAGGCCAGATGCGATATTATTGGGTCTGGGGAGGGGGGGGGGGGGGGGTGCAATGCGGCTATTGCACTGCACCGTGCAGCCTCATGATGTTGACATCTGTCAAAATATAATCTAATGGCCAAAAGACATCTTCCTATCTTAATAAAATCTGGAAAAAATTGACGTTGCCTCCTGATGTTGACATCTGTCAAAATGAAATTTAATGGCCCTGATTTTTTCTTCTCAAAGCAAACTGTTAAAAAGTAAACTTAATAGTCTTTGCTTTCCGCCATTTCTTTTCGTTTTCCCGCCGGCCCTCTCCCTGCTTTCTCGCCCGTCCTTCGCCTACAGTGACACTTCACGCAGCTCTTCTCTTCCTCCTCCATTCTCCTAGTCAATCATCCATGGCAGTGCCGACAAAGTGGCCGAAATATCATCTCGAACGAGCTCCATCACCCCCCGCCGCGGAAACCTTCCTCCCTCGTTATCCCGATCAGTCAAAATACCAGATGGAAGGGGCCCCATCTACTGTTGTCTCTAAAACCATCTCACATTTGGGCCTAATGAGCCTAGAAGAAGGTAAATGCATACAATACAAGCACAAGCAACAACATCTCTTAACTTGTTCTGCATTTTTAGGTTTTTTTCCCATTCATTCTTTAAATTCAACATTTTGATGCTACTTTGCACATGATATTGATGCCTAAAATTAATGGCAGTAGTATGATTTTGAGTGATTCATTGTATATAATATCAAATCAATTGTAAGATTTTGATTCAGAAGAACTCGATTCTCCTGTTACTGATAGTTTAAAAATTATACTGCAAATGCATAGAAATTTCAACAATGTTGTATGTTAATGGTCGGTGTATACTGCAAATGCATAGCAAGTCACTTAAATTGTTTAATTCCGTGTGTTGCAATACAGCTCATTTTCTTGTTTCATGCTATTTCAGTAGGTCGAATCCAAATGGCGAGCACAAGCAGGGACATCAAGTGTTGAATTTTCTCAAAGTGGTCAGCAAGGTAGCCTAAAGCCAAATTAATATTCTCAGAACTACCCAGTTCACACTTTGATCATGCGGAAGCCCAAGGAGCAAGTTTAACACCAACAACCAATGGAAGAACAAACAGATCTTTTATTCATTACACTTCTTTACAAGGAGAGGTATACGTAGTGAGACATGATTTCGCTAGTACAACAGCTACAAACAGAAAGAACAAACAAGCCGGGCGGACAACACTGGAGACCGCCGAGACCGCCTCGTCCGCCAAGATCGCCCAAGCCGCCCAAGCTGCAACTGCTACAAGCCAAATAGCACACGGAGTCCGCCGAGACCGCGAAGTCGCACGGACACACCGTTATTCGCTGCCTGCTGAAGAACAGAGGAACAGATTGTCTATCCGCCTGAGACCGGCGGACAAGTTATTGGAACTTGATCAAGCTGAAGTAGAAATCTGACAAGCCGCATAAGCGACCAGCTGAGACCGCAGAGACCGCACACTTCAATGCCCAACTCCTGGCTCCTTGAAGCTAGCTGCGCGACCTGCACACAGCACACCGTCAGCACTACTCAATTCGCGCGGACAGAAAACCGCAGACCGCAACACTTGCCCAAGCCCAACTTACTGTTCACTCTGTTACTGTAGACCTGTCGGGGGGGTCTATTTATAGGCGAGGTGAGGAGTGTGGTCACCACCCTAGTGGATAGAATCACCACCCCAGCCCGCGCGCTAGCAAAACCTCCGTCCGCTGAGTCCACAAAGACTTAGCCAGATTCCAAGACAACCGCCAGAAGCAAGACAGCGATGTTCACTATTGGGCGGTCTTGCACCAGACCGCCCACACTATGCGGACATGATACCGTCCACACAGTCCGCACACATCAACATTTGGACAACCACAACTCCTTCAGTGACAGTCCGCATATGCAAGAGGCAGTCCGCACAACACAAGACCAAAGCCTCCCTCCGCCACAACTCCACGACCAAAGGCAGTCCGCCCGGTCAACAGTGGACTTTGCGGATACTGCGGACACACTGAACTTGTCACAGAATGTGACCAAGTCCAATAAAATACCAAAGGCCTAGCGCGAGCTCGGTGGACAAAGCCCAGTCCTCCCATCACCCAAAGCAGATCGCCAACACTCCTTCAGAGTTAAGGCAGAGTCCGCAAGCAATCCTCGCACAACTGCCCAAACAAGCGGCTAACTGCCGGACTCCGACATCAGTCCGCGCAGTCCTCCCCAGCAGTTAGCACCTGCTGTACCACCAGAGTTTGGCAAGGGCCGCAGCCAAACTCCAAGGTCAATCCGCCACAGCGGACACCGCGGACACGCCAGTCTACAAGCCTCCCACGGACAGGACAACCAATTTGCCGGCTAACACAAGCTTGCAACACGGCCACTGAACAGAGCACTGCCTACAGCCCGCAAACCTCTATCCGCTCAGGCCGCTCCTCAATCAGCCAAGCCTCCAAGACAGCCAACACCCTGTCCGCAGACAGCGGTCCGCCCAGGCCGCGGACTCAGTCCGCACAAGCCGCTCAGACCATAGGTTGCTCAATCAGCAAGCCACCAAGACAGCTACTACCCAGGCCGCAGTCAGCAATCCGCCCAGGTCGCGGACTCAGTCCGCACAGGCAGCCCGGCCTGCCCATCACCCACTTCTACTTCACAAATTTCAACACTCCCCCTTTAAGTGAGAAGTGGTGATCAAGCCCAGCAAGCTACGTAACCGCTGAAAAGGCCCCTTCGACGGCGGCTTTGTGAAGATGTCAGTAAGATTATCTTCACTCCGAACATGCCCGACCAGAAGAGATCCCTCCAACACCCTCTCCCTTATGAAGTGGTGTGCGATCTCAATATGCTTGGTCCTTGCGTGACACACTGGATTGTTTACCAGTTTAGAGCACTCTCATTGTCACCCCGGAGTAAAGTAGGCCCTTGCACTTCATCATGAACATCCTCTACAAGCCTCCGCAACCAGATAGCTTCCCGAGCAGCCAAGGCCAAAGCCTTATACTCAGCTTCTGTAGTAGACACGGACACAGAATCTTGCTTCTTGCTACACCACGAAATACCAGCTGAACCACAAGTGAAAACATAACCGAAGTTGATCTTCGGTCATCCGAGTCACCATCATAGTCAGCGTCCATGTATCCAAGCAAAGCAAAGTTCGCATCCCTACTATAGAGGAGTCCCATATCAGAAGTTGACTTGACATACTTCAAGATGTGTTTTGCCGCTACCAGATGAGACTTCCTTGGTTCAGCCATATACCGACTTACTCGGCCGACAACATAAGCAATGTCTGGCCTTGTAATCGTCAGGTAAATCAAACTCCCTACAAGAGCCCTGAACACCAAGGGATCAGGAAGAATCCTTCCTTCATCTCGTTGAAGCTTCAACCCATGTTCTAGTGGTGTAGAGCAACACTTCCCTTCGCAAGTGTCGAACTGACTTACAATGTGATCCGCATAACCCTTCTGACAAATGAGAATTCTGCACTCCTTCCTCTCCACTTCAAGACTAAGAAAGTAATGAAGCTCTCCCAAGTCTTTCATCTCGAAGCGTATAGCAAGCTCAGCCCTGAGCCTTGCTACTTCCTCCTCTGAATACCCTATGATGATCATATCATCCACATATAGCAGGACCAAGACTTGAAGCTCCCCTTCTTCTTGGCGAACAAGCTAGAATCCGAGTTGGAAGCAAAATACCCGCAGAATTGCAAATACTCTGTTATCTTCCCATACCAAGCTCTAGGAGCTTGCTTCAACCCATAGAGAGCCTTCCTGAGATGCAGATATAGTCCGGATGATCTTCAGAAACAAAACCAAGTGGCTGATCCATGAAGATGTCCTTGTCAATCTCTCCGTAAAGAAAAGCACTCTTCACATCAAGCTGCCACATCCTTCATCCCTCGCTAACAGCCAAGGCGATCACCACTCTAACTGAAGTTATCTTTGCAACCGGACTAAAGGTCAACTCATAGTCTTCTCCATACTGCTGTGAGAATCCTCGAGCAACTAGGCGAGCTTTGAACCTATCAATGCTCCCATCAGCCTTCTTCTTCAACTTATATACCCACTTGCAAGTCACTGGAGTAATGCCATCAACCTTGGACACAAGGTCCCAGGTTTCATTATTCTTGAGAGCAGCAATCTCTTCCTTCATGGCATCATCCCACTCCTTGACTCCAGTGGCCTCATTGAAATTTGCAGGCTCTCTCTCATCCAGAGGACCTGCAAAGAAGTAGGAGACAAAGCTCACTGCATTCCCATCACAGTACTGAGCCGGTGGCTTAATAACCCTCTTTGATCTCTGAAGGGTCTGCTCCTTGCTTACTACCTCTGTTGCTTCTTCAGGCTCAACTCCTACTTGGGGCAAGTTTTGAGCAATGCTCCCCCTGCTTCCTGAGCTAGAAGGCTCAGCCTCAGAGTTTGAAGCAACAGGAGCTGCTGGTGAAACAACATGCTCCTCTTCCAGGTCTTCAGCAGCCATCATCGGTTCTTCATCAATCTTGCTTCTGGTTAGCTCAACCGAGCCACCTCCATACGACGTCAGCTCGTCAAAGACAACATCTCTTGACACAATGAACTTCTTCATCGCAGGATCCATGCATTTCCATCCCTTCTTTCGCTTATCGTAGCCAACAAAGACAAGCTTCCTTGCCTTTGCATCCAGCTTAGTCCGTGAAGCATCCGGGACATGCACATAGCAAGTTGAACCGAACACCCGAAGGTGTCCCACACTAGGCTTCTCCTTTAGCAACAACTCAATAGGAGTCTTCATGTTGATCGGGTTGAGCGGCATCCGGTTGATAACATAAGAAGCACAAGACATCCCTTCTGCCCAAAAGGACCTTGGGATGTCTTTCGCATGAAACCAGCATTTTCAAGTCTCCGTCAGATGACGAATCTTTCGCTCTGCTACTCCATTTTGTTGTGGAGTGTGAGCACAAGTGAGCTCTCGTTGGATTCTGTGCTTCCTGCAGAAGTTAGAAAACTCGGAGGAGATAAACTCACCACCGTTTTCTGTTCTAAACTTCTTGATCCGCAAGCCAAGCCGGCCCTCCACCAACTCCTTGAACTCCACAAACAAACGGAAAGCTTCAGACTTCTCCTTTAAGAAATATACCCAAGTATATCTTGAGTAGTCATCAATCAGCACCAGCATGTATCTGCTCCCGCCAAGGCTTGCAGTGACGGTTGGTCCCATCAAGTCTCCATGGATGTACTCCAATGGTCTCTTGCTCATCGTTTGTGATTTATCAAACGGAAGGCGATGAGTCTTGCCTTACTGACATCTCACGCAAACGTGACCATCGCCAAATGAAGATAGCTTAGGCAAGCCTCTTACAAGGCTTCTGTTAGCCACATCCTTCAATTTCTTCATTCCTACATGCCCCAGCCTTTCATGCCATATAGTCGCGCTATCGTTTGTTCTCATCCGATCAACATAAGAGTTAGTAGCAAGAACAAACAAGTTCTTCACTCTCCTCCCAACATGAGCAATATCAGCCTTAACCGATGATACGTTGCGAAGGAACTTCACTTCTATTGGCCCAAACAGAACATGATAACTCGCGTCTACCACATTGGTCACCGAGAAGAGGTTCTTCTTCATGCCCGGTACGTGATACACACTCCTTAACGTGAGTGGCCCCTTATCACTACCCAATGACACAACACCCTCCTTCTCTACTGCATAAACAACATTATCAGCAGTTATAATAGCTTCATTACCTGAGTAGGCTTGCAGAGAAGAGAACTTTGACTTGTCTCCGGTGAGGTGATGACCACACCCGGAGTCCACGATCCAATCATCGTTGAAGTCGGCAGCGGACAGGGCATGGACACAAGTGCCTGTCATGAAGCTCTGCCCCATTCAGCTTCCTCACTCTTAGAGTGAGCTTCCTCCTTGCCAGCAACATGCCCAGACTACAGTTTGACCTTGCAGTCCCGCTTGAAGTGTCCTCGCTGATGACACCTGTAGCACTTCAGGTTCTTCTTCCTGTCCTTTTTAGGAGCAGTACTCCTCTTTGCCTGATAAGAAGTTGAAGGCTCATTCTCAGCAGCGACTTGCTTTTTCTTCCCTTCCCATCTCTTCTTCTTCTTGCCCGTGAAGAGTGCTTCACTGCTTTCCTCAGAGACAGTGACTCCAGCCATCTGCCTTGCTAAGCTTTCCTGTGAAGCAAGCAGATTCTCGAGCTTCAGCAAAGATGGTTGAGTAGCCCAGCCTTGAACTGATGTCACAAAGGCAACATACTCCTTCCGCAAGCCGCGGATTATGTGCCTTTTCAACTTAGCCTCAGAGATAGGCTCATCAGGATCAAGCGTTGATATCTCTGCACACAGACTCTTCATCTTCAAGAAGTATTTAGAGATAGTCAGGTCTCCTTGAGTTATCCTGGCCAACTCATTCTCCAGAAACTGAAGTCTAGCCACATTCTTCCTATTGAACAACTCATCAATGTTTGTCCAAATGTCAGCAACAGACTCACATCCAATGATGTGATCAAACAATTCTGGTGAAACAGCTCTCTTAAGAACAAACTCCGCCTTAGCATTTGTTTTTCTCCAGAGCCTCACCTGCTCAGCAGTTCCGAAAGCAGCAGTCACTTCCTGTCTGTTGTCACCACCGACGACCTCCCATAGCTTCTCACCAAGAAGGTAACTCTTCATGCACGACTTCCACTTCTTGAAGTTAGTCGGCGTTAAGAGTTCAATGCCAAGACCTCTTGCATAACTCCCTTCCATTGCAACACCTGTTGGTTAGCAACCTTCCAGAAGCACAGAGCACCAACACAGGTTAATCACCACTCAAGCACAGAGCAACAACACTGGTTGAACACCGCTCAAGCAACTGAACCTGGATTTGATACCATGTTGAATTTTCTCAAAGTGGTCAGTAAGGTAGCCTAAAGCCAAATTAATATTCTCAAAACTACCCAGTTCACACTTTGATCATGCGGAAACCCAAGGAGCAAGTTTAACACCAACAACCAATGGAAGAACAAGCAGATCTTTTATTCATTACACTTCTTTACAAGGCGAGGTATACGTAGCGAGACATGATTTCGCTAGTACAACAGCTACAAACAGAAAGAACAAACAAGCCGGGCGGACAGCACTGGAGACCGCCAAGACCGCCTCGTCCGCCAAGATCGCCCAAGCCGCCCAAGCTGCAACTGCTACAAGCCAAATAGCACACGGAGTCCGCCGAGACCGTGAGGTCGCGCTGACACACCGTTATTCGCTGCATACTGAAGAACAGAGGAACAGACCGCCTATCCGCCTGAGACCGGCGGACAAGTTATTGGAACTTGATCAAGCTGAAGTAGAAATTTGACAAGCCGCATAAGCGACCAGCTGAGACTGCATTGACCGCACACTTCAATGCCCAACTCCTGGCTCCTTGAAGCTAGCCGCGCGACCTGCACACAGCACACCGTCAGCACTACTCAATCCGCGCGGACAGAAAACCGCAGACCGCAACACTTGCCCAAGCCCAACTTACTGTTCACTCCGTTACTGTAGACCTGCCGGGGGGGTTCTATTTATAGGCGAGGTGAGGAGTGTGGTCACCACCCTAGTGGATAGAATCACCACCCCAGCCCGCGCGCTAGCAAAACCTCCGTCCGCTGAGTCCGCAAAGACTTAGCCGGATTCCAAGACAACCGCCAGAAGCAAGGCACCGATGTTCACTATTGGGCGGTCTTGCACCAGACCGCCCACACTATGCGGACACGATACCGTCCGCACAGTCCGCACACATCAACATTTGGACAACCACAACTCCTTCAGTGACAGTCCGCATATGCAAGAGGCAGTCCGCACAACACAAGACCAAAGCCTCCATCCGCCACAAGTCCACGACCAAAGGCAGTTCGCCCGGTCAACAGCGGACTTCGCGGATACTGCAGACACACTGGACTTGTCACAGAATGTGACCAAGTCCAGTAAAACACCAAAGGCCTAGCACGAGCTCGGTGGAAAAGCCCAGTCTACCAATCACCCAAAGCAGATCGCCAATACTCCTCCAGAGTTAATGCAGAGTCTGCAAGCAATCCTCGCACAACTGCCCAAACAAGCGGCCAACTGCCGGACTCCGACATCAGTCTGCGCAGTCCTCCCCAGCAGTTAGCACCTGCTGTACCACTAGAGTTTGGCAAGGGCCACAGCCAAACTCCAAGGTCAATCCGCCATAGCGGACACTGCGGACACGCCAGTCCGCAAGCCTCCCGCGGACAGGACAACCAATCCGCCGGTTAACACAAGCTTGCAACACGGCTACTGAACAGAGCACTGCCTACAGCCCACAAACCTCTGTCCGCTCAGGCCGCTCCTCAATCAGCCAAGCCTCCAAGACAGCCAACACCCTGTCCGCAGACAGCAGTCCGCCCAGGCCGCGGAGTCAGTCCGCACAGGCCATAGGCTGCTCAATCAGCAAGCCACCAAGACAACTACTACCCAGGCCGCAGTCATCAATCCGCCCAGGTCGCGGACTCAGTCCGCACAGGCCGCCAGGCCTGCCATCACCCACTTCCACTTCACAAATTTCAACATCAAGGACATAGGAGGTGATGAGTCAAATTATACTTTACAAATTACTCCTTGTCTCGGAATGGAGTTTGATTCTGATGAACTTGCATATCAATTCTATAATGAGTACGAGAGACATGCTGGTTTTAGTATCATGAAACATTATCAAACTCAAAGCAGAAAGGATGACATCATGAACAACCAGAAATTTGTTTGTTCAAAAGAGGGAGAAAGGGCAAAGTTAGGAAATGGGCAAGCAGCGAGTAATAGAGTAAAGCTGTCAAGAACTAATTGCAGAGCATGTTTGAGTGTCCGCTTGAGTCGAGAAACAAATAAATGGTTTGTGATGACATTTTCTAAAGTACATAACCACAAATTACACATACCAGAAGTGACTCACATGATGTTATCACGATAGCGACTAACTCCAGTACAAAAAATCAATGCTTCTATTGCTGCAGATTCAGGTTTATCTTTGAAGGCATCATTGGACCTAATGAGCGCTCAAGTTGAAGGTAAAGAGAACTTAGGCTTCACAAATGAAGATTTGAAATGGTACTTGCGTACTAGAAGGCAAAGGGACATGGAGTATGGGGGTTTAGGCAGATTGATGAAATGTCTGCAGGATATGACAGAAGAAGACCCTACTTTTTACTATGTAGTCCAAATGGATTGTAGCGAGTACATCACTAATATATTTTGGGCTGATGGTAGAATGATTAGCGATTATGCAGACTTTGGTGATGTTGTGTCTTTTAATACAACATTTCGAACAAACAAGGAATCAAGACCATTTGGTTACTTTGTGAGATTCAATCATTTTAGACAAATAGTTAATTTTTGGAGCTGCTCTTATGTACGATGAAACCATTCCATCATTTGAGTGAGTATTTCAGACTTTTGTACATGCAATGTTGGTGAAGAAACCTTTGACGATTTTCATAGATCAAGACCAAGCAATGACAAACACTCTTAAGAATATCTTGCCAGACACATTTCATGGCCTTTGCACTTGACACCTTTCTCAAAATGCTCTAAACCATTTAGGGTATCTGTGCAAGAAGGGATCATCGTTCCTTCGTGATTTGAGTGCATACTTTTATTCATATGAGACCGTGGATGAACTAAATGTAGTGTGGTGTAAAATAATTATTCAATACAAGTTAGAAGCTAATACATGGATGCAAAAGACATGGAACTTACGAGAGAAGTGGGCACATGTATATATGAAATGACATTTCTCAGGAGCAATGTGAAGTACCGAGTTAAGTGAAAGTTTTAATGCGATGATACAACGATACCTCAATAAGGATCATAACTTATCAGAGTTTTCACTCACTTTGATCGAGTTTTGGAGAATGTAAGGTACAATGAATTGAAGTCATTGTTTATCTTAAGTGATAAAATTCAGACTCTAATGATTCTCGGATGTGACATGTTGTTGACGGCTTCGAGGCATTATACTTATTCAATTTTTGAAATATTTCAACAAGAATTGCTAGCATCAATTTCTTGTAAAGTTAAACAATGTGAGGAGGTTGATGTTGGAGTTAGGTTTGAGGTGACCGAGAGGCCAAAGATATATATCATGTTATTGGTAATCGAGAAGCTCAAATCGTATGCTACAATTGCAAGAAATTTGAAAGTTTCGGGATTTTATGTAGGCATGCCCTTAAGGTTCTCAATAAAATGTACATAACAGATCTACCTCCTAGATATATTTTGGGAAAGTGGAGCAAAAATGCAAAAACATGCTCATCATATTCTATTAATACTAACACAAATGAGGAGGACCCAAAGTTGTTGGTGGCAACTAGATATAGTACATGGTTTCAGGCAGCAGTAAAAATAGTGGCTATGGCAGTTGAACATGAAGAAGCATTTAAACATCTATCTCATTGTTTACCACAATTATGTCAAGAAATTGAAAAAAATGTATCATCGAATGGTTTGGATGAAGATGGTGTCATGCAATTTGGTTTTGGATATGACGAGATTGTTTCAAACTTTGCTTGTGCCAAGGGTTTCAAGAAAAAAGTAGTGAAGGTAAGAAGCACGAAAAGAATGAAACAATGACAAGAGAAATTGAATCAGAAAAAACAAAAGACTGCTTTACAAGGGAAACATGATGGCGGTGTGCGCCAGCTATTCAGTGATAGTTTTTGGTATGATATGTCTACCTGTAAACTCAAATTATTTGTCTTTCATTTTTGTCTTTTTGGCAATTTTAAAATTATTACTTTTTGTTATAACACAGGGAACCAAATATCAACTCTTAGAGGGCTGATCCGGATAACAAAAATGTTATGTAAGAATTTCCTAGCAAATTTTGTGTGTGCTGCCAAGTTATGGGAACCAAGTATTAATTTTGATCGGGATGGTAAAAATGGTGGCTATGACAGTTTTTGTTGGCATATTGCCCTACAATGTTAGGATATTTGATATTTTCTTTTGGATCAAAGTTGTATAGAACCAGCTGTCACTAGGATTTTAGTTTTTTTGCATTATAAGTTCATGAAATTTGGAGCTTTATGAGCTTACTTTTATCTCAGATTGAAGATGAAAGACAACGGACTTGATGTAATATTTGAACATATGCTCTTCAGCTCTAGTAAAACCACTAGAATATGAGGATCATGTTTTTTTTATCGAATTGAGGGTTTCTTGTTGACTAATATGAAATCAACTTCACAAATCTTGACTATTACTACAAGGCAACTTCTACTTGCTCTTCTTTACTCAACAAATCACTGACAACATTTCAATTTAAAGAACAAAAGTTCAAGCTCTGAATTTTTTTAGCTCCTATGGGTTTCTTGAAAATTTGATTGAGTACTCTTCATAACAGAGTGCATGAGACACAAACATACAAAAAAGTTCCATTATAAAGAGTTACTTAATCACAAGTTTTATTACATGCCAACAACAACAATAGAAGACTAATACATGTTCGTTAGAAAATATGCACAGATCCTCAGTACAGATTTTCAGTAGTGTTTATTACTCATCCATTAAGAAAGTAATACGCATAAAAGGCTATTATAGTTTCATCTACAGAGACATTCAACAAAAATCAGCTTCAAAGGTTCATGCCCAAAAGAGACCTATCTTCGCAGCTTGCATCCAGTGGCATCACATGTCCGATAACATTACTATCCACACTCAATAAAGCTTAACTCATATGCATGTTGTTGCAAGTATAGATATGAAACAAAATGGAATTTAAGTTAATGAGATCGAAATTAATAAAAACAACAAGGGTCCGCTTTATGCTCACCGTTCTCCATGAAGTCAGTCCCGAATCAAAAGGAAAAAACTGAACTTACTGCCGAGAAAAAGATGAGTCAAGGAAGATTAAGTGAAGGGTAAAAACAACAAAGCGAAAGATGAGGCCTCGAATGGTCGAACTCTGGAAGAAGAAGAGAAATGACCGCCGCTTTATGCTCGTCGTCTCCTCCTTCAGGACACTGCTGCAATGTGCCCGGGTGCCGCTCACACATGGGTCCACCCCACTTCAACTTGTATTTCAACAACCTTGCTTGCTATGCCATGAAAGGTTGATCAGGGAAAGGGAGGAGGAGGAGAGGGGTGGAGCAAGATAATGGCAGTTACCACTCAGCAACGCCAATTTTTTTTCCAGATTTTATTAAGATAGGAAGATGTCTTTTGACCATTATATTATATTTTGACAGATGTCCTCCACGTGCAGTGCAATAGCCGCACTACACCCCCGGGATCCGATATTATTTTTCTTTCGGGGCATTAGAATCAAAGGTGAGAGGACCCATGAAATCAAGCTGTCCCAACCCACGTGCAGGATTCTTATTTGTTTCTAATCTCAAACTCGAAAACGAACTTTATTTTCCGAAATGCCGGATAAGACGCTTTATTTAAGGTGATTGTTAACCGCAACCCGTAATTGGCTAGTCGCACCCCAAAATCTCCCAATTTTTCGCGCCTTTTTGAAATACGCCTTGTACATGCAATTTCAGGAAAAATGTTCAACACGAAAGTTGTAGATATCGACGAGATCTAAAACTTTCGTGTTGAACACGTTTCCTGAAATTGCATGTACATGACGTATTTCAAAAAGGCGCAAAACCTGAGCATATTTCCAAAGTACGCCTTGTACATGCATTTTTAGGAAAAATGACGAACATGAAAGTTGTAGATCTCGTAGACGTGTTGAACACTTTTCCTGATATTGCATGTACAAAGCTTATTTCGAAAAAATGTGAAAAATTGGAAGAATTTGAGGTGCCAAGCAAAAATAACGGCGGTTAACAATCATCTTATCTAATTATTTTCTTTGTGGCCTTCTTTCTCTCCTCCCTCCCCAGTCCACTTCCCGGGTAAATGCGATTTCTACGGCATTTCTCGTCGGCGGCGAGGCTTCTCGAGACCTCAAGAGCTTTTCTGTAAGCATACGCTCTATTTTTGGCATTCGGGGAGAAGTGTACGGTAATGGCTGCCATCGCGTCCGTCTCCTTCGCTGTTTTGTGGCAGATTTCGGAGAGGAAGTCTGGAAACTTCTCGACTAGCTCGTCTACGTCTCTTCGTTTCAGAGGATTTAGGTTTACAACTTCGAGTTCGAGCTCTCAAGCCTTGGTCACCCGCGCCGCAGTTCTGTCCGGTTAGATCTCCCTTTCTTTATATTCGCCTTTTTGTTCCTGTTGCACTGATCATTGTTGCCTCATGGTAAACTGTTTGATGTTGTATAATTGATGCACATACAATTGAATTGAATTGAATTTTAAATTCAACAATATGCATAACTAATTGACTTTAGGCATAAGTATGCTCATTGTATACCCTAAATTGGTCCTTCCCAGCATACCGGAGGAGCTCACTGATAATATTTGGGAGGTACTAAGAGTTATTTTTCTACCAGATCTGAGTAGCAGTAGTTGTGTTGCCAGCACATGATGAAAGGAAGAGTTGATGACATTAATCATGGCAAGAGAAAGAAGATAGTCATTCTCAAATTGAATAATTAGGTCACTTATATTGGGCTTAAAATTTAAATAAACATAACTCCGAATTAAATTTTTTTAATTAAAGATTCATGCTTCATTCAACGGCTTATTTGCTCCGGTGAGTTTGATCAAAAATGCCATTATTATGGAATGTATGTTTGGCAAGACAAATGTTATGATGGCTACTAAGAAATTAAACTTGTTTTGAGCATAAAATGCATGAATTTTTTAGGTGAGATTGGGCGTTCACGAACGATGGTTCATGACCACCACGTTCACGCGCCAAACGAAGCCTAAATCACCAAACTAAGGTAAATACCTTGATTAGACGTTTGGTCTGTCATTTCTGATTATGATTGGGTTTTGAAAGCAAATAAATTAATATTATTTGAGGAATTTTGATCAAAATAACCGTGTGCGATTAATTTTATAAGGAGGTTTTATTATCCCAAAATATTAATTCTATAAGGGCATAGTTTATAACAATGCAACACTATAGTTAATATACATACATAATGTTAATTTAGACACATAACACTACCCTCCTTTAAAATCCTTATCCTCAAGGGTCCAGATGGGGGAAAATTCTTCACCATCGCATCATAGGGTTCCCTCGTGGCTCCCTCGTGGCATTTTCGATGGATGAATACGACCATTTAACTAGGATTTGCACTACCACCTTGCCCTTCTTTTGCAAATTCATGGTGAAGGAATTTGCAGATAGAGCCACGACAACAATGACCAGTTCTTTCCAAAGAAGGATATAAGTTGTGCTTCTGACAATACCAATCACTGCCGATGCCATCGGCAAATTCCTTGTGCACTGATGGGGTTGTTTTATTAGATTCATAGCATGCTCATAGCCAAATCAGAGATACTTCTCATGTACAATGAATAATTTTTTCAGATTGATGTATTCATGTTAAAAGATGACACTTCTGAACTAAGGCATTAGATACATCTGTGTGCCGCTTTTAAGGATGTTTTTTGTAAACCGTTAATTCAAGAGAACATGAATTAAAAATATGCCTAAAGCTCAAAAAATTATTTTAGTGCCTCTAAAGTGTTGAGAGAACACACCTTTAGGTTTTGACATTCCTCTTTTCGTTCGCCTTGCCTGATTGATTCCACCACAGGTAAATACGCCCAACAAGGATATAGTCACTCCCCTTTGAGTCTATGGTAGCTTGTCTTTTAACACCCCTCCATAATCTAACACTATAAACATTCATCATTCCAAGCCCAAGATAGTATGTGTGGAGTTTTACCAGAAACAACTTTGGTAAACAAATCAGCTAGTTGGTCCCCAAAAGGCACAAACACAGTAGTAATGGTTTGGTTCTGAATCTTTTCTCGCACAAAATGGCAATCAATATCTATATGTTTTGTCCTTTCATGAAAGACTGGGTTGTTGGCAATGTGGATAACATCTTGATTATCACAGTGCAAATTCATGGCTTCTAGGACAAAAAATCTCATATCGCCCAAAATAGATTTAACCAAAATCAACTCACATGTTGTAATGATAATAACACGATATTTTGGTTCAATAGAAGAATGAAAAACAACATTCTGCTTCTTACTTCTCCATCAAATAAGATTTCCAACCATGAAGATAAATTATTTACTTGTAAATTTTCTATTAGAGGGGGAATCTGCCCAATCAACATCGCAGTAGCCTTGAAATTCAAGGTGGACATAATTTTGATAAATAATGTCTTTTCCAGGGTCCTTTTTAGATACTCAAGGACCCAAAGAGCAGCATGATAGTGATGAACTTTAGGATTGTGCATAAATTGGCTAAACTAGCCCTGCGGCAAATGAGATGTCAGGTCTAGTGATAGTCAGGTAAATTAATCTCCCCACAATGCATTGAAAGTCCAACTTTTTTTCAAGATCAGGAGAATCATCATTGTGAATATCATAACTTGCATCCACGAGGCTGCCCACAAGTTTCACTCTCAGATATCCAGTGTTGCTGAGAAGGTCCAAGACGTATTTACGTTAGGAGATCAAAATCCTTCCGCTGGATCCAACAATCTCAATCCAAAGAAAATATCAGAGGAGACCCAAATCTTTAATTTCAAAAGAAGAGGCAAATGCTCTTTTAACTAGAGTAATGTGTTGATCATCAGTTCTGATGATAATGATATCGTCCACATAGACAATAAGAATAGTGGTACATTGCTCATTTCTGTAGATGAAGACTGAATGATCATAAGAACAATGAGAAAATTAAGACTCAAGAGTTTAGTACTTAGTTTTCTAAGTAGGCCCGAGAAAATTATTTAAGGCCCTAAAAAGCCTTCTTAAGACGACGCCCGTGCCCTTTTGGAACTTCCATGCTAGGCAGGAGAGTCATGCAGATTTCTTCCTTTAATTTACCGTGGAGAAATGCATTTTTGACATCAAGTTGATATAAAGACCACGACTTGTGGGCAACAATAAATATCAGAATTCTAACGAAGTTGACTTTAACAACCGGGGCAAACGTCTCCTAGAAGTCAATCTCATCAATTTGGGTAAAGCTTTTAGCAACGATTCTTGCCTTATATCTATTAAGAGTGTCATCCAGAAGATATTTGATAGCATATATCCACTTACATGTGACAATATGACACCCATGAGGAATAAGAATAATTTCCTAAATATTTTGATATTGGAGAGGTTACATCTTCACTTCCATAACTTTCTTTCAGTGATGATTAGACATCACATCTGAAAAATTTTAGGGATAGAAATAGAGGAATTTGATACAATATAATATTTCAGTGACGGAGAGATAGAGTAATACCCAACATATTTATCAATAGCATATCTGGTTCGATCATTATAAATTTGGAGAGAAGAAGATATATCTCCATGTGTGGTCTCAGTGTTTGGATCTGGTAGAGTGGTGATGGGTGGTGGACACATGAGTATGACTCTCTTGCTCTGTTCTTCTTACACATTTTCTTTGGTAGACTTAAATATTTTGCATATTGTTGTAGACATGCAGATCATTTGTAGACACTTCCTTTTCAACGGGAATATTTGAGATATTAGGAGATAGAACATCTACGAGAGCTGAGAGAAGCGACATCATACAACTCCCACATTCATACTTCTCTTGATATGTAATATTTTTGCCTTCCGAATAATGAGGAGTATACTCAATGAAGGTAACGTCTTTAGATATAATCCTTCAATGCAACAGAGGTGAATAATACTTATACTCCTTTTGGTTAGCTACACATCCAACACAAACACATTTAATTACTTGAGGGCCCAATTTTTCCTTGTGTGGCACATCCTAAAATTTTAGGAGTAAGGTTGAATAATGAAAGATTTGGACATAGAAGTTTTAAAGGATACTTTCCCTCCCAAGTATCAGATGTCATCCAATTAATTAGGTAGACAAAAGTGATAACTCCTTCATCCCACGGTTCCTTAGGGACATGCATCTATTGTAATAGACAACAAGTAGTTTTCATAATGTGACAATTTTTTCTTTTTACTATTCCATTATGTTGAGGAGTCCTAGGGCATAAAGTTTGAAAGATAATACCATGGTCACCGGGGAACCTACGAAGTTCCACACTTGTAAATTCACCTTTATTATCACTCCTAAACCTTTTAATTGGAGTACCAAACTGGGTTTGCACATAGTGATAAAATTATAGAAAGGAATGGGCAAACCTTGCATATACTTCTTCATGTGTAAAATACAAGAGAGAATACAAATATATAGGAGAAGAGAAGGAGAACAATCATATACAAGAGATGTGGACTAAAGGAGAAGAAGGAAATGGGCCTATAATTGGGCCTTTACAACAATCTTTCTTATGTCATCAACACTCCCCCGCAAGCTGGAGCGTACAAATCATAGGCACCAAGCTTGGACAAGAACTGGTAATACAACTTGCGAGGTAAAGCCTTGGCGAGGACGTCAACAACTTGCCCAGATGCAGGAACATGTTCAAGCTTCAGCTCCTTTGATTGGACCTTCTCTCGAACGAAGTGACAATCAACCTCAATATGCTTAGTCCGCTCATGGAACACCGGATTCTTTGCAATGTGTATTGCAGCTTGACTGTCACAAAACCGAGTTGGAGGTGATGACAATTTAACTCCCAAATCTCCTAGGAGACTTCCAAGCCAAGTTAGTTCAGAAGTAACAACCGCCATTGCACGGTACTCAGCCTCAGTAGACGAGCGAGCAACAACTGTTTGCTTCTTATTCCGTCATGTGATAAGATTTCCTCCAAAATAAGTATAGAACCCAGTTGTAGACCGTCGATCATCCAACGAGCCCGCGTAATCCGCATCTGAGTATGCAATAAGAGAAAGAGAAGAGGATGACTTGTACACAAGTCCTTGCCCAGGAGAAGTCTTCAGGTACCTGAGAATGCGCTCCACAGCCTGGAGGTGAGAGACCTGTGGGGTATGCATAAACTGACTTACCACACCAACCACAAATGATATATCTGGTCTTGTGACAGTTAGGTAGATCAATTTACCCACAAGACAGCGATAGTATTCTAGATTTGGAAGTAGAGAGTCCTCCTCAGATCCCTGAGCACACATCATGTGGTTGACTTCCATCGGGATATCCGCAGGTTTACACCCCGAGAGGCCGACATCTTGCAGAAGGTCAACGCAATACTTACGCTGAGATAAGACTAGGCTATCAGGTTGTCGAGCTACCTCCAGGCCAAGAAAGTATCGAAGATTTCCTAGGTCTTTGATTTGGAAGATAGAGTTTAGATGTTGCTTAACATGTTGTATCCCGGTTGAGTTATCACCAATGATCAGAATATCGTCTACATAAACCAGAAGTATTATGGTCCCAGTTGACTAGTGACGAGTAAAGAGAGAGGAATTTGCAGAGCTCTGTTTGGGGCCCACCTCACAAACGGCCTTGCTGAATTTCCCAAACCATGCTCGGGGAGACTGTTTGAGACCATAGATAGATTTGCGAAGTAAGCATACACGAGACTGCCCCGTGGTCTCAAACCCGGGCGGTTGATGCATGTAAACGGTCTCAAGAAGATCACCATTCAAGAAAACATTCTTGACATCAAGCTGATGAAGAGTATATCGACGGTGAACAGCTTAGTAGAGCAGAACCCGAACGGAATTCAATTTTGCAATTGGAGAAAAGGTTTCCTCATAATCAATGTCATACTGTTGGGTAAAGCCCTGAGCCACCAGCCGAGCCTTTAAGCGATCCACTGTCCCATCCGCAGCATGTTTGATAGTAAAGATCCACTTGCGGCTAACACAGCTGTTACCAGAAGGAAGAGATACAAGATCCCAAGTGTGATTACCCCATAAAGCATGCATTTCTTCGTCCATGGTGGCACGCCACCGTAGATGCTGGAGAGCTTCCTGCACATTTTTAGGTATAGAGATAGAGGAGAGAGAGAGAAAAATTAAGAAGGGGCGGAGAGAGCCGATGTAGAGAGACATAATTGACCATTGGATATGTTGTTGAGGAGATTGCCGGATCAACAGGCCGCGAGAGCACACCGGTAGGGGGAAGCTGTTGTAAGGCATCTGGACGTGGAGGTCGACGAGCGTAAACCTGTATGATAGGAGGTTTGAAAGGAACTGGTGGTGGTGTGGGAATGCGAAGCAGAGGAGTAGTAGGGAGATTTGCTGGAAGTGGAGACGTCACGGGTATGATGGGCCGAGGTAGCGGAGGAGGAAGAGGGGATCAGAATGACTGATGTGATATGATTGGTCTTTCATGAAAAGAGACATCAGCAGACACAACCACCTTACCAGTGGTAGGAGAAAAACATACATACCCCTTCTGAGTGCGGGAGTACCTAACAAACATAGCTTTGGTAGCACGAGGGACTAGCTTGTCATTGGAAGGATCAAAGTGGTGAACATAACAGGTACACCCAAACACACGAGGTCTGAGAGAGAAGAGAGTTATGGATGAGTAAAGGAGAGTAATGGGCGCCACAAAGTTGAGGACAGACGAAGACATGCGATTGATGGGATGACAAGCAGTATAGACGACAAAGTTCCAGTAGAGGGGATGAACCTACATTTGGATCATGAGAGATCGAGCCACATCAAGGAGGTGGCGATTTTTTCGTTCCGCTACGCCATTCTGTTGAGGCGTATAAGCACACGAAGTCTGATGTATAATACCGAACTCAGCACACAGGTTGGAGAAGGTGCGACCAGTATATTCTCGAGCATTGTCCGTACGAAGAGTTTTGACACAGGTAGAAAACTGAGTGCGCGTTTCCGTAAAAAACGCGCGAAACATAGTCGTGAGTTCGGTACGATTACGAAGTAAGTACAACCAGGTAACCCGCGAGTAATCATATATAAAGGTAACAAAGTACTGATGCCCCAAGACACTAGGGACCTTATAGGGCCCCCAGATATCAGAATGTACTTGGGATAAAGGAGAATCGCTCCGAGTACATGAAGGAGAAAAGGAGACATGGTGTTGTTTACCGAAGATACATGATTCACAAAAGAACTCTTGGAGAGAGACATTAAAAAATGCTTTCTTGAGAATTGGGAGAGGGGCATGCCCAAGACAACGATGCCAATCAGTGGTGGAGACAGAGGTGAGAGCAGAGGTGAGAGCTGTAACAACCCGATTTTATAAAAGAATGAGTTGTTATATTTTAGCTTGGATGGCATTTTGGTAATAATAATAAAAATAAAAACCTAATTCCTACCTACCCGAGCCCCCCAGTTCTTTTATTCCCGCAAACCCGCAACGCTTCTCTCGCATCCCGCTCTTCCGCAACCCGCAAGCCGCGACTCCCCCATTCTCATCTCCAGCCAGCCGCACGCAGGTCGCCGCCTCCTCCTGCTCCAGGCGCCGACTCCTCCGGCTTCTCCTCCTCTTGCTCTGGTCTGCGACTTCCCCCCCCCCCTCCGATGCTAGGGCTGGCGGCCTACTGCTCCTCCAGAGGCCAACTGCTCCCTTCCCTCTTCCTCTTGGGGGCCGACAACAGTCTCCTCTTTCTCTCTTCTTCCTCCAGCGGGCCTCCTCTCCCTCCAACAACCACTTCACCTTTGTTTTGGCCATGGATTTCAAGAAAATGCCCAGGGTTTGGTTCCCTCTCCTCCGTGAGCCCGGATTTGTTCTCCTTGGATAAGAAACTCACTCTTTTCCCTCTCTTTTTAGTTTCACTAATTTTCTTGGGAATTATTTGTCTCCAAATAATTGTGTAGAACTTGTTTTTTAGATTTTGCCCCCTTGTTATAGTCTAACCCTTCTATGCGTGTTTTTCCGGCGCCGCTCCGCGACTCAAGTGATGGAATCCCTCTCCGATTTAGGGTTTTCGCAACCTATTCGCCGCCAAGTCTCCGTCTCCGCGCGGAATCTCTTCTCCCATCACTTTTGAGGGAAGTAATTTCTAATCTCTCGTGCTTTAGATTTTTGTAAATTATACCATGTGTTATTGTAGAATTTTCGTCATGTCAATATCAATTATGTTTGTACTTGATCAGGTTTGAAATAGGATTTTGGGTTTTTGCTTGTGCGGCTCAGCCGTCTCCGTCAGATTCAGTTTAAGGCAAGTAGAGATATTTCTCTCTTGCAAACATTGAATTTAATTACTTTGTCTGATCTTGTATTTGTCTGAATTCGTCCTTGATTTCTTGTTTCGTCAAATAATTTAGATCTCGAATCCCTAAATAAACTTGTTATCCGTTTGAGGTTCCCGCGATAGGTATAACGCGAGTCGTGAGTGCAAATGATGATATTTGGATAATTTGGAGATGAGTTAGTGAATGATAGTTAATTGAATATGTAAATTAATGGATTCTGTCTCTTTTGAGAAATAATTTGAAGAATAGAAGAGCGTTAATCACGAGCAACAATGTCACGATAATAACTGTAATGAATTCTGATTAGCAAGTATATGATTGATGTTTTGATGTATCATGCTCGTAACACACTTTTTACGTGGAAAATACTTGAGTCCAAGGATGATTTAACCTACATGATTACTTGGCTTCCTCGATCCAATACATGTCAGCTTACCTCGGCATTTTACTTGAAAAATCTTCCGGTTATTATGACCTTAATCCCCTCGAACCCGCAAGATTCAAAACTCATTGTTTGATTTCTTCTGTGTTGCTTGTCCGATTTTCGACGTATGTCTGGTTTCTGATGTCTGTCTGGTTTCTGATGTCTGTCTGGTTTCTGATGTCTGTCTGATTGTAAGACCCGAGTAAAACTTATTTCCAATCTGATCTTTCCCGTTGACGTGAATCTGTTTCACGATCTGAAGTTTCCTCTCATAATGTTGTCATAAAATAACATGATAAATAATAATCTAAGTATGAAACTTGAAAACAAATCCGTGGTTGTAAGCAAATCCTTGAACTGTAGCGTCTAACTGGGCATCTGTCTGTTGTCATGGTCACGACAAGGAGGATTACTCTTCCGCTAAGACTTGCACTCAGATCTGATCGTGAGTCATGTGCGTCCGCTATAACACCTACACCATTCATCGATCACAGCTTACAACATATTACATGAATAATTTTAGGCTATTCTCCGGAGTAGTTTAATAAACTAACTTGTTTTGTTTAGCTCTGTTATTTGCTTGTCTCGAATAGTTTTGCTTCATGAGATACTGGTACACTCATGTTTTTCTGTTTTTGTTATTGTTCTATAAACTTTGCTTTGCTCATTCTGTTTATTTCAATGTTCTGAGACTTTTCCTTTTTGCTTTGGGATTGCCTTAGAGTTCGTACAGCGCCGCCAGGTCCTCGAGCCCGATCTGCTTCAAGTTTCAGGTTCTATGTTTACATTTCTTTTACTGTCCATTAATTTTTTTATGTAATAATTGCAATCAGTCATTTTCTCTGGTATCATGGACAACTGCTAGGATATATAAATATTTATGTAATAGAATCTGAATATAACGCACGTGCACTCTCTGTTGCATCATAATGACATGAAAACTATAGTAGTAGCCTGTAAAACATGAATTTTACAAAATACATATGCATTTAAAAATTTTGAAAGCTTACGCATAAAAAAAATCAAACTATTTTTCTCCAAATTAACTACTTTTAAACTATTTTCAGTGTTCTCTGCATCCGCCTTAGCAGACATGGCTTTCTTTCCGCCCATGCCTGTGGCATCACGACTCGTCTCAAAGTGCACTCTGACTTCTGTCGAGACGGGTCTTGACAGTTGGTATCAGAGGCAGGTTTGTTTTAAAAGATAAAGTATTTTGTAATTATCAAATATTTTGAACTTTATTATAAAAAAATATATATATAAACATATATCATTGCTTCACTCAACTTGTCATTATTTGTTGTTCGCGGTTGAAACACGCACACACTCACTCATAAGCATGAGTAGTATGCACACAAATGTTAAGGGGTTATGAGCAAACGTAACATTTTTGTGCATATGAATTTCCACTAGGATATACACTGCTTGCGAATATTAAATTGTATGCGCGGTTTAATATTTTCAAGTGCGCTGACATTAGAGTCTTAATATGCATGACATGTTAAGTGATATGGGCCTTAACATGACATATGTATCCATTCATTTGCATGCATATCATAAATCATTGCACAAGTGTTAAGCCAAGAACAACAATAATGATTGTACACACATGGATTTACTATCTGCTTGACATCACACATATTCTCATTGTTGCACTTGCATGATTATTGCCTAGAGTTGTCCAAAGAAAATGCTGTAATTATTACATAATTTATGTACTTGACAGTAGAGAATGTGTTAAAATCTCTAATTGCTAGTTCCCGATATTTGTAAATAGTTCTTGCTATTTTGCATGTCTGTCAATCTTGTCTGGTCATCCTGTATCTCCTTCTAGATAGCTTCTAAGTTTCAGTGATGCTCTGCTGAATTTCTTCAGCGTTATCTTGTGATTCGTCAACTCCAGTTTGACTCGCTTCCGTCGATACTCAATCATCCTCCAACTTTTTTTCCCCGTTGACGTTCTATATTCGCTCCGTGTAAGATCTTTTTGCTCCTGGATTCTCGCATTCTGCCGCTCAATTTCGAGCTAATTGAAGACTTTCCTGTGTTTCCTGAAGCCAATCTTTTGTATCTGTCCGAGCCCGCTAAGTCCGGAGAGTTCTCCTGTGAATTGAATCTGACCCGCGTTGCAATTATCTGTAACTTTTCTCTTGATTTTGATAAGTCTCCGCCGCTCGTTCTACTCTCTGTTTCTTTGTATTCCTAGTTAACTTCTATGGCTTAATCTGCAAACCTTGTTGGATGAATATCGTCTGAATCTTCGTTGTTTTTGACCCCATTCAGAGATTCTCAAAAAAGTTTCGGGACGAAACTTCCTAAGTGGAGGAGAATGTAACAACCCGATTTTATAAAAGAATGAGTTGTTATATTTTAGCTTGGATGACATTTTGGTAATAATAATGAAAATAAAACCTAATTCCTACCTACCCGAGCCCCCCCCCCCCGTTCTTTTATTCCCGCAAACCCGCAACGCTTCTCCTGAATCCCGCTCTTCCGCAGCCCGGAAGCCGCGACTCCCCCATTCCAGTCTCCAGCCAGCCGCACGCAGGTCGCCGCCTCCTGCTCCAGGCGCCGACTCCTCCAGCTTCTCCTCCTCTTGCTCTGGTCTGCGACTTCCCGCCCCCCCTCCGATGCTAGGGTTGGCGGCCTACTGCTCCTCCAGAGGCCAACTGCTCCCTTCCCTCTTCCTCTTGGGGGTCGGCAACAGTCTCCTCTTTCTCTCTTCTTCCTCCAGCGGACCTCCTCTCCCTCCAACAACCACTTCACCTTTGTTTTGACCATGAATTTCAAGAAAATGTCTAGGGTTTGGTTCCCTCTCCTCCGTGAGCCCGGATTTGTTCTCCTTGGGTAAGAAACTCACTCTTTTCCCTCTCTTTTTAGTTTCCCTAATTGTCTTGAGAATTATTTGCCTCCAAATAATTATGTAGAACTTGTTTTTCAGATTTTGCCCCCTTTGTTATAGTCTAACCCTTCTATGCGTGTTTTTCCGGCGCCGCTCCGCGACTCAAGTGATGGAACCCCTCTCCGATTTAGGGTTTTCGCAACCTATTCGCCGCCAAGTCTCTGTCTCCGCGCGGAATCTCTTCTCCCCTCACTTTTGAGGGAGGTAATTTCTAATCTCTCGTGCTTTAAATTTTTGTAAATTATACCATGTGTTATTGTAGAATTTCCTGTTAAATTTTCTCAACGTGGTCAGCAAGATAGCCCAAACACCAAATTAATATCTTCGGAACTACCCAGTTCGCACGCTGAACCTGCGGAAAGCCCAAGGACTAGAGGTTTCACCCAACAAAACAATGGAAGCACAAGAAGGTCTTTTTATGCATTCACTTCTTTACAATCCGAGGCATACATAGCGAGACATGATTTCGCTAGTATTACAGCTGAAAACAGAAAGAACACAAAAACAAGCCGGGCGGACAGCACCGGAGTCCGCCGAGACCGCGAGGTCGCCGAGACCGCTGAGCTCGCCCAAGCTATGCTGCAATCCGCCGAATACCACGGAGTCCGCCGAAGCCGCGAGGCCGCGCGGACACACCGTTATTCGCCTCCTGCTGAACCCGAACTGAGGAACACCCCTACCCGCCTGAAACCGGCGGACAGGTTATTGAAGCTGGCAAAGTTGAAACAGAACTGACAAGCCGCAGAGCGACCTCCTGCTGAGTCCGCAGAGACCGCACACTTCCAAGCACTTGACCGAAGTCACAGCCAAACTCTTGGCTCCTTGAAGTTATCCGCGCGACCTGCACACAGCAAACCGTCAGCCTGAAACAATCCGCGCGGACTGGCAAACACAGACCGCAGCACTTCGCACCCCCCAACTTACTGTTCACTCTAGTTACTTAGGTTGTGTCAGGGGGTCCTATTTATAGGCCAGGTGAGGAGTGTGGTCACCGCCCAAGAGATAGCGACACCGCCCTAGTCCGCGCGAATACAAACGACCGTCCGCTCAGTCCGCGAAGACTTAGCCGGTCACCAAGGAAAACCGCCAGGAGCTAGGCAACCATTGACGAACCCTCTCCAGTCCGCCTGAGCTAAGCGGACAAGGCATCAACCCGCAAAGCTCCAACCACTGCAGGACAGCACCCCCCTTCAATGGCTGTCCGCACCAACCCGAGGCAGTCCGCAAGACCCACACCTCAATCCGCCACAAGTCCACGACCAAAGACAGACAGCAACAGTCCGCCCGGTCACAGCGGACTTGGCGGATACAGCGGACACCATGAACTTGGCACAATGTGTGAGCAAGCCCAAAACCATCAAGGAACAATGCGAGCATGGCGGACACAAGTTCTCGTCCGCCAAACACCCTAGCAAAGACCGCAACCAGTCCGCGAGTTCCTCGCACTTGTCCGCAGCAGCTTCCTCCCGGACTCCAAACACCAGTCCGCCAACCGGTCTCCACAGCAAGACACCTGCTGTAACACCAGAACTTGACAAGGCCTCAGCCAAGCTCTAAGCTCAGTCCGCAACAGCCCGCACCGCGGACACACCAGTCCGCAAGGCTTCCCGCGAACTCGAACCAACCCGCCTACAGCGCAAGCTTGCACCCGCGGCCACTGAGCAAAGCACCAGTCCGCAAGCCTCTATATCCGCAGATACCAGGCCGCACCAAACCGCGGACTCCATGCAACAACCCGCTCAACACAGCCGGCTTCCACCAGACTTTCCACCAGGCCGCAACCCTCAGTCCGCCCAGTCCGCCAAAGCTGTCCGCCACAGGCCGCGCGGCCTGTCCCGTCACCCACTTCCACTTCACAAATTTCAACACTCCCCCTTGAAGTGAGAAGTGGTGACCAAGCCCAGCAAGCTGCGCAAGCGTTCAAAGGGCCCCTTCGACAGCGGCTTCGTGAAGATGTCAGCAAGATTATCTTCACTCCGAACATGCCCGACCAGCAGAGATCCTTCCAACACCTTCTCCCTGATGAAATGGTGATCAATCTCTATATGCTTGGTCCTGGCGTGACACACTGGATTGTTTACCAGTTTGAGAGCACTCTCATTGTCACCCCGGAGTAAAGTAGGCCCTTGCACTTCTTCATGGACATCCTCTATAAGTCTCCTCAACCAAACGACTTCCCGAGCAGCCAAGGCCGAAGCCTTATACTTCGCCTCCGTGGTTGAAACTGACACCGAGTCCTGCTTCTTGCTACACCACGAGATGCTAGCTGAACCGCAAGTGAACACATAACCAGAAGTAGACCTTCGATCATCCGAATCACCGCCATAGTCAGCATCCGTGTACCCGAGCAATGCAAACTCCGCGTCCCTTCCATAGAGGAGTCCCATCTCAGAAGTCACCTTGACATACTTCAGAATCCCCTTTGCCGCCACTAGATGAGATTGCCTTGGTTTAGCCATATACCGACTTACTCAGCCAACAACATAAGCTATATCCGGCCTTGTAATCGTCAGGTAAATCAAGCTCCCAACAAGAGCCCTGAACACCAAGGGATCATGAAGAACCCTTCCCTCATCTCGTCGAAGCTTCAGCCCAGATTCCAGTGGAGTAGAGCACTTCTTCCCTTCGCCCATGCCGAACCGCTTCACAATACGATCAGCATAACCTTTCTGGCTAATGAGAACCCCGCACTCCTTCCTCTCCACTTCAAGACCAAGAAAGTGATGCAACTCTCCTAGGTCTTTCATCTCGAAGCGTATAGCAAGCTCAGCCCTGAGCCTTGCTACTTCCTCCTCCGAATTCCCTGTGATGATCATGTCATCCACATACAGTAGGACCAAGACTCGAAGCTCTCCCTTCTTCTTGACGAACAAGCTTGAATCCGAGTTGGAAGCAAAGTATCCACAGAATTGCAGGTACTCTGCAATCTTCCCATACCACGCTCTAGGAGCTTGCTTCAACCCATAGAGAGCCTTCCTGAGTTTGCAGACATAGTCCGGATGCTTCTCAGAGACGAAACCAAACGGCTGATCCATGAAGATGTCCTTGTCAATCTCTCCGTAAAGAAATGTATTCTTCACATCGAGTTGCCACAACCTCCATCCCTTGCTAGCTGCCAAGGCGATCACCACTCTTACAGAAGTCATATTCGCAACTGGACTGAATGTCTCATCATAGTCTTCTCCATACTGCTGTGAGAATCCTCTAGCGACCAGGCGAGCCTTGAACCGATCAATGCTCCCATCAGCCTTCTTCTTCAACTTATACACCCACTTGCAAGTAACCGGAGTAATGCCATCAACCTTGGGCACAAGATCCCAGGTTTCATTCTTCTTCAGAGCATCAATCTCTTCCTTCATGGCACCTTCCCACTCCTTCACTCCAGTGGCCTCGTTGAAGTTTGCAGGCTCTCGCTCATCCAGAGGACCTGCAAAGAAGCAGGAGACAAAGCTCACTGCATTCCCATCACAGTACCGAGCCGGTGGCTTAACCACCCTCTTCGATCTCCGAAGACATGGCTCCTTGCTCACGGCTTCCGTTGCTTCTTCAGGCTCCACTCCTACCTGGGGCAAGCATTGAGCAGTGCTCCCCCTGCTTCCTGAGCCAGAAGGCTCAGCCTCGGAGTTCGAAGCAACAGGAGCTGCTGGTGAAACAGCAAGCTCCTCTTCCAAGCCTTCAGCAGCCTCCACCAGTGCTTCCTCAACCTTGCTACTTCCGGTAAGCTCCACCGAGCCACCTCCATATGACGTCAGCTCGTCAAAGACAACGCCTCTTGACACCACGAACTTCTTCGTCACAGGGTCCATGCATTTCCATCCCTTCTTTCGTTCATCGTAGCCAACAAAGACAAGTTTCCTTGCCTTCGCATCCAGCTTTGTCCGTGAAGCATCCGGGACATGCACATAGCAAGTTGAACCAAACACCCTAAGGTGTCCCACACTCGGCTTCTCCTTCAGCAACAGCTCAACAGGAGTCTTCATGTTGATAGGGCTGAGTGGCATCCGGTTGATAACATAGGCAGCACAAGACATTCCCTCCGCCCAAAAGGACCTTGGGATATCTTTCGCATGAAGCCAGCATTTGCAGGTCTCCGTCAGATGACAGATCTTCCGCTCCGCTACCCCATTTTGTTGTGGAGTGTGAGCACAAGTAAGCTCTCGTTGGATCCCGTGCTTCCTGCAGAAGTTAGAAAACTCGGAGGAAACAAATTCTCCTCCGTTATCAGTTCTAAACTTCTTAACCCGCAAGCCAAGCCGGCCTTCTACCAACTCCTTGAACTCCACGAACAAACGGAAAGCTTCCGACTTCTCCTTTAAGAAGTACACCCAAGTATACCTTGAGTAGTCATCAACCAAGACAAGCATGTATTTGCTTCCACCAAGGCTGGCAGTAACAGTCGGTCCCATCAGGTCGCCATGAATGCACTCCAATGGTTTCTTGCTCCTTGTTTGAGATTTATCAAACGGAAGGCGATGTGCCTTACCGTATTGACAGCCCGCACAAACATGCCCATCACCAAAGGAGGACAACTTCGGCAACCCCCTCACCAGACTTCTACTAGCCATTGCCTTCAGCTTGTCCATGCCAACATGCCCCAGCCTCTCATGCCAGATAGCCGCACTATCATTGGCCCTCATTCTATCAACATAAGCACTGGTGGAAAGAACAAACAAGTTCTTCACCCTCCTCCCAACATGAGCAACATCAGCCTTCACCGCTGATACGTTGCGAAGGAACCTCACGTCTGTTGGCCCAAACAGAACGTGATACCCAGCGTCCACCGCGTTGGTCACCGAGAAGAGGTTCTTCTTCATGCCCGGCACGTGATACACACTCCTTAACGTGAGTGGCCCCTGATCACTACCCAAAGACACGACCCCCTCCTTCTCTACTGCATACACGGTATTATCAGCAGTGATAATAGCTTCATTACCTGAGTAAGCCTGCATGGAGGTGAACTTCGATTTGTCTCCGGTGAGGTGATGACCACACCCGGAGTCGATGATCCACTCGCTGTTGAAGTCCTCAGCAGAAAAGACCCGGACACAAGTGCCCGTCAAGAAAGCTCCTCCCCATTCTGCTTCTTCACTTCTCGAGCACGCTTCCTCCTTTCCCGCAGCATGCCCAGGCTGTAGTTTGACCTTGCAGTCCCGCTTGAAGTGCTCTCGCTGATGACACCGGTAGCACTTCAAGTTCTTCTTCCAGTGCTTAGGAGCATTGCTCCTCTCCGGCGGATATGAAGATGAAGTCTCATTCTCAACAGCGGCCTGCACCTTCTTCTTCTTCTTCCCTTCCCATCCCTTCTTCTTGCCTGAGAAGAGAGCCTCGCTGCCTTCCTGATTCAGATTCACTCCAGCCATCTGCCTTGCTAAGCTCTCCTGCGAGGCAAGCAGATTCTCCAGCTCCAGCAGCGACGACTGAGTAGCCCACCCTTGAACAGATGTAACAAAGGCCACATACTCCTTCCGCAAGCCGCGGATAATGTGCCTTTTCATCTTTGCCTCAGAGATAGGCTCATCAGGATCCAGTGCCGACAGCTCAGCACACAAGCTCTTCATCTTTAAGAAGTACTTGGAGATGGAAAGGTCTCCCCGAGTTGCCCTGGCCAACTCATTCTCCAGGAACTGAAGCCGCGCCACATTCTTCCTATTGAACAACTCATCAATGGTTGTCCAAATATCAGCAGCCGACTCACATCCAATGATGTGATCAAACAGTTCCGGAGAGACAGCTCTCTTCAGAACGAACTCTGCCTTAGCATTTGTTCTTCTCCAGAGCCTCACCTGCTCAGCAGTACCGAAAGCAGCAGTTACTTCCTGTCTGTCGTCTCCACCGACAACTTCCCACAGCTCCTCGCCCAGAAGATAACTCTTCATGCACGACTTCCACTTCTTGAAGTTAGTCGACGTTAAGAGTTCAATACCCAGACCTCTTGCAAAGCTTCCTTCCATTGCAAACACCTGTTGGAAACCCTCAGCAGCTCCGAGCAACAACACAGGTTGATCACCACTCAATCACTGAGTAACAACACCGGCTGACTTCTGCTCACGCAACTGAACCTCCGTAACCTCAGCAACCTCGCTCTGATACCATGTTAAATTTTCTCAACGTGGTCAGCAAGATAGCCCAAACACCAAATTAATATCTTCGGAACTACCCAGTTCGCACGCTGAACCTGCGGAAAGCCTAAGGACTAGAGGTTTCACCCAACAAAACGATGGAAGCACAAGAAGGTCTTTTTATGCATTCACTTCTTTACAATCCGAGGCATACATAGCGAGACATGATTTCGCTAGTATTACAGCTGAAAACAGAAAGAACACAAAAACAAGCCGGGCGGACAGCACCGAGTCCGCCGAGACCGCGAGGTCGCCGAGACCGCCGAGACCGCTGAGCTCGCCCAAGCTATGCTGCAATCCGCCGAATACCACGGAGTCCGCCGAAGCCGCGAGGCCGCGCGGACACACCGTTATTCGCCTCCTGCTGAACCCGAACTGAGGAACACCCCTACCCGCCTGAAACCGGCGGACAGGTTATTGAAGCTGGCAAAGTTGAAACAGAACTGACAAGCCGCAGAGCGACCTCCTGCTGAGTCCGCAGAGACCGCACACTTCCAAGCACTTGACCGAAGTCACAGCCAAACTCCTGGCTCCTTGAAGTTATCCGCGCGACCTGCACACAGCAAACCGTCAGCCTGAAACAATCCGCACGGACTGGCAAACACAGACCGCAGCACTTCGCACCCCCCAACTTACTGTTCACTCTAGTTACTTAGGTTGTGTCAGGGGGTCCTATTTATAGGCCAGGTGAGGAGTGTGGTCACCGCCCAAGAGATAGCGACACCGCCCTAGTCCGCGCGAATACAAACGACCGTCCGCTCAGTCCGCGAAGACTTAGCCGGTCACCAAGGAAAACCGCCAGGAGCTAGGCAACCATTGACGAACCCTCTCCAGTCCGCCTGAGCTAAGCGGACAAGACATCAGCCCGCAAAGCTCCAACCACTGCAGGACAGCACCCCCCTTCAATGGCTGTCCGCACCAACCCGAGGCAGTCCGCAAGACCCACACCTCAATCCGCCACAAGTCCACGACCAAAGACAGACAGCAACAGTCCGCCCGGTCACAGCGGACTTGGCGGATACAGCGGACACCATGAACTTGGCACAAGGTGTGAGCAAGCCCAAAACCATCAAGGAACAATGCGAGCATGGCGGACACAAGTTCTCGTCCGCCAAACACCCTAGCAAAGACCGCAACCAGTCCGCGAGTTCCTCGCACTTGTCCGCAGCAGCTTCCTCCCGGACTCCAAACACCAGTCCGCCAACCGGTCTCCACAGCAAGACACCTGCTGTAACACCAGAACTTGACAAGGCCTCAGCCAAGCTCTAAGCTCAGTCCGCAACAGCCCGCACCGCGGACACACCAGTCCGCAAGGCTTCCCGCGAACTCGAACCAACCCGCCTACAGCGCAAGCTTGCACCCGCGGCCACTGAGCAAAGCACCAGTCCGCAAGCCTCTATATCCGCAGATACCAGGCCGCACCAAACCGCGGACTCCATGCAACAACCCGCTCAACACAGCCGACTTCCACCAGGCCGCAACCCTCAGTCCGCCCAGTCCGCCCAGTCCGCCAAAGCTGTCCGCCACAGGCCGCGCGGCCTGTCCCGTCACCCACTTCCACTTCACAAATTTCAACATTTCCGTCATGTCAATATCAATTATGTTTGTACTTGATCAGGTTTAAAATATGATTTTGGGTTTTTGCTTGTGCGGCTCAGCCGTCTTCGTCAGATTCAGTTTAAGACAAGTAGAGATCTTTCTCTCTTGCAAACATTGAATTTAATTACTTTGTCTGATCTTGTATTTGTCTGAATTCGTTCTTGATTTCTTGTTTCGTCAAATAATTTAGATCTCGAATCCCTAAATAGACTTGTTATCCGTTTGAGGTTCCCGCGATAGGCATAACGCGAGTCGTGAGTGCAAATGATGATATTTGAATAATTTGGAGATGAGTTAGTGAACGATAGTTAATTGAATATGTAAATTAATGGATTCTGTCTCTTTTGAGAAATAATTTGAAGAATAGAAAAGCGTTAATTACGAGCAACAATGTTACGATAATAACTGTAATGAATTCTGATTAGCAACTATATGGTTGATGTTTTGATGTATCATGCTCGTAACACACTTTTTACATGGAAAATACTTGAGTCCAAGTATGATTTAACCTAGATGATTACTTGGCTTTCTCGATCCAATACATGTCAGCTTACCTCAGCGTTTTAAAAATCTTCCGGTTATTATGACCTTAATCCCCTTGAACCCACAAGATTCAAAACTCACTGTTTGATTTCTTCTGTGTTGCATGTCCGATTTCCGACGTATGTCTGGTTTCTGATGTCTGTCTGGTTTCTGATGTCTTTCTGGTTTCTGATGTCTGTCTGATTGTAAGACCCGAGTAAAACTTATTTCCAATCAGATCTTTCTCGTTGACGTGAATCTGTTTCACGATCTGAAATTTCCTCTCATAATGTTGTCATAAAATAACATGATAAATATTAATCTAAGTATGAAACTCAAAAACAAATCTGTGGTTGTAAGCAAATCCTTGAACTGTAGCGTCTAACTGGGCATCTGTCTGTTGACATGGTCACGACAAGCATGATTACTCTTCCGCTAAGACTTGCACTCAGATCTGATCGTGAGCCATGTGCGTCCGCTATAGCACCTACACCATTCATCAATCACAGCTTACAACATATTACATGAATAATTTTAGGCTATTCTCCGTAGTAGTTTAATAAACTAACTTGTTTTGTTTAGCTCTGTTATTTGCTTGTCTCGAATAGTTTTGCTTCATGAGATACTGGTACACTCATACTTTTCTGTTTCTGTTATTGTTCTATACTTTGCTTTGCTCATTCTGTTTATTTCAATGTTCCGAGGCTTTTCCTTTTTGTTTTGGGATTGCCTTAGAGTTCGTACAGCACCGCCAAGTCCTCGAGGCCGATCTGCTTCAAGTTTCAGGTTCTATATTTACATTTCTTTTACTGTCAATTAATTCTTTTATGTAATAATTGCAATCAGCCATTTTCTCTGCTATCATGGACAACTGCTAGGCTATATAAATATTTATGTACTAGAATCTGAATATAACGCATGTGCACTCTCTGTTGCATCATAATGATATGAAGACTATAATAGTAGCCTGCAAAACATGAATTTTACAAAATACATATGCATTTAAAAATTTTGAAAGCTTCCGCATAAAAAATCGAACTGTTTTTCTCCAAGTTAAATACTTTTAAACTATATTCAGTGTTCTCTGCATCCGGCTTAGCAGACATGACTTTCTTTTCGCCCATGCCTGTGGCATCACGACTCGTCTCAAAGCGCACTCTGACTTCTGTCGAGACGGGTCGTGACAGAGCAGTGGGAGGAACGTCGAGAAGATATAGCCCATTAGACAGTCGCCCTCTACCAAGTATAGTCTGCGTGAGTCGATCCTGCAGCACAAAAGAAGAGCGTGAAAAAGTAACACAACAATCAAGGTCTTGCGTAAGACGGCTAACAAAAAAAAGATTAAAAGAATAGTCCCGAACATGAAGAACCGAGGATATGGAAAGAGAAGGAGTAAGAGACAGATTAACAACGCCAGAAATCGGGAGCGTATCACCATTGGCCACAGTGATGTGTTTGTGGTAAGCAGTATCTAAATATTTGGGCGGCTTCTGCGGAGAGAGATGATGTGTAGCACCTGAGTCCACAATCCAGTGAGAGCTGTGTGAGAAGCACGATATACCTTCCTTGAAGATCGAGGCGACGGAGCCAGAGGAGCGACTAACCATCCCTTGAAGCTGATGTACTTGAGTACGCAACGCAACAACCCCATCAGCAGTGATCGAGTCGGATGTCATAAACCTGATCGGCAGCGAGGCACGAAAACTGGGCGGCAAGGAGGCAGCGATTAGGCGGATAGATCCAACGACTAGAACGGAGGAAGCACTGAGAACAACGAGAACAGGCCGCAGGCTTCGAGAACAAGACGCGTGAAAAGAGACAGTGGCGAGAACAGGCCGCAGCGGCGAGAACAGGCCGCAGCGGCGAGAACAGGCCGCAGCGGCGAGAACAGGCCGCAGCGGCGAGAACAGGCCGCAGCGGCGAGAACATGTCGCAGCGGCGAGAACAAGCCGCTTGGGAAGAGAACAAACCGCAACCCGAAGAAGGCGGAGCGGAGAAGAGGAGAAGCCGCACGCAATGAGACAAGACGCAACGACTAGCCAGAGAAGAAGCCGCGCGAGAAGTCCGCACGGTCACGGTGATCACACCAGCGACAAGGGAAGATGTCGCGACCCAGATGCAGAGATCGCAGCGGTTAAAGAACAATCCGCAGCGAGAAGAGAAGAGAAGCCGCGATGACGAAGGGAAGTCGCGGCGACTAGGTGAAGACGCGGCGAGCAGGGAGTAAAGTAGCGAGAGGGCAGAGAAGAAGGCCGCAACGGAGAGAAGAAGTCGCCGCGGGTTGACGAGGTCGCCGCGGGTAGAAGAGGTTGCTGCGGGAGAGCACTCTTGCACGACAAGCCCGCACGGTTACACGAGAGGCCGCAACGGGTAGTCAAAGCGACAAGAGCAACAAAGAGCAAGAGAGAGATAGGGAGGCCGTGACCCAAGTGTGGAGAAACAGACCGCACGGTCACAGTGAGCACACTAGCGGATAGAGAAGTAGCGACAAGAAAAGGTCGGCTCGAACAGAAATAGAGAGAGGTCACAACGGTGAGGGAGAGACCGCGCGGGAAGACAAGGAGAGCCAGCGAGAAGGAGAGGCCGCGAGAGAGGCCGCGACGAGCAGAAAAGGGCGCTGCGGGTAGATGAGGGCGCGACGGGTAGAAGAGGCCGCCCCGGGTTGACCAAGTCGCCGCGGGCTGAAGAAAAGGGAGAAGACCGCGAGCTTAAGAGGGGAGCTCACAGCGCGAAGAGACTAAATCGCGCGGGTATAGAGGAGATCGCGCGGATAAGGATGAAGAGGGAGTGCTCCCCACGTGCCAGAGAGAATCCTATAAAAAAAAGGAGAGAGAGAGGAGAGGTGAAGGCCACAGGAATGAAGGGGAAGAGAAGCGGGTAGGGAAGACATAGCCGCCAAGGCCGCTCCCTGAGCGAGAAGAGGAGGTCGACCGGTTAGAAAACACAGGCCGTGCCTAGCGCAAGCAGAGGAAGACCGGGCGGTTAGCAAAACGCTAGCCGCGAGGAGAGACCGATTCCCTCTGATACCATGTAGAAAGGAATGGGCAAACCTTGCATATACTTCTTCATGTGTAAAATACAAGAGAGAATACAAATATATAGGAGAAGAGAAGGAAAACAATCCTATACGAGAGATGTGGGACTAAAGGAGAAGAAGGAAATGAGCCTATAATTTGGGCCTTTACAACAATCTTTCTGATGTCATCTAACAAAAATAACCAAAATATATCACATACATCATTCGTCTTTTTCATAAGAAAAATCTAAGTAAATCGAGAGTAATAATCAATGAAAGAAACAAAATAACGAATATCATTCACATAGAAAATAAGAGAGGTCCAAACATCAAAATTTATCAAATCAAAATATTTAACACTCCAACTACAAGCTAAGAGTATAATTGGTTCTAAGATTGACAGTCAATTCTGGTTTTAGCCACATCAAAAGAGCTAGGAAAAGCATACTTCAAGGTTTTCAAACTAGCGTGCTCAAATCTTTTATGTCATGAGATCAATCGATCTGTATTTGAGAATTTGTAAGCACAAAAAACAAGATTAATGCCCATAACATAAACTCCACCTTGACTTAAGTCCACCATCATTCATTTTCCAACTCGTCAGATTCTGAAAAACCTAATGAGAAAAAAAAAGGTAATGACACAATTCAGTTTAGTTCAACTTCTCAAAGAAAGCAAGTTGGTAGAAAATGAAGGAACAATAATAACAAATTTAAGAGAGATATTAGGTGAAGTTTGGATAACCCCTTTACCAATAATTGATGTAGAAGATCTAACAAAATGTGTAACACTGCCAGATGCAGGAGTGATAAAAGTAATCCCACTAGAATATCCTGTCATTTAATCAAAAGCTCCTGAGTCA
The DNA here is from genome assembly GCA_039583875.1 of Platanthera guangdongensis. Classification (NCBI taxonomy): domain Eukaryota; kingdom Viridiplantae; phylum Streptophyta; class Magnoliopsida; order Asparagales; family Orchidaceae; genus Platanthera; species Platanthera guangdongensis. Next base: position 159,617,977 of record CM077155.1, on the reverse strand, counting down.
ATGATCCAAGGAGTATGCGGCTTCATAGCAGATGAGGAGGTTATTTGAACATGAGCAGCAGTACCAGACATGTCAGTAACAAGAGGTCTACCAACACTAGCCTTCAGGGCATTTAGCTCTCCGACTAAGGCTCTGTTTGACGCGGTGGTGGCGGTCATAAATGCATGGGTTAAACCGTCATTCGTTAAGGATCACCTAACAAACATCATCCGTTTGAATATAAAAGTGGATGATATTCCTTAGGTGTGCATTAACGAATGACAATTTAACCCTCATGTTCATGACCGCCACCACTGTGCCAAACAGAGCCTAAGCTTTCATTTTCCACCATAATGCGACATGTATTCTCCAATGTTCCATACATAGCTGTTTGTGATCTCACATACTTTCCATCGGTGCCACGACTCCAACCTGGAGGAACCAAGTTGGTATGCGTGTTCCAACACTTATCTTTCTCATGCCCCTTCTTCCCACAATGAGACACTTCATCTTACTTTTATCTTCTTGCTTTATGTTTCTAGAGTTCCATTTTCTTTGTTCTGCTGCAAAGGTTGATTTCTCATATCCTACACGCACATTATTATGAAGAGAGCTTATACGAATAGCCTCTCCTCGAATGTAATGAGAAACACTCTTCAAATTAGGAACAAAATCTCTTTCTAACATCTGAACTCCTTAGAATTCAAGCTCTGAAGGAAGTCCAAAAAGCATTTCAAAAATCCTATGTTGCATAAGCTCATTTTTGTAATCTTCAATGGTCTGAATAACACAGTATTGATTATTTCTGCCAACTTACGAGTCAATTTACTATAATACTCATCAAAGTTATTCATACCTGTTATATATATCTGTTCAGTTTGAAGTCGATATATCCTCGCTAAGTCCTTTTTTGTTGAATCAATTTAGGGTAAATGAGTTAATTGTGACAATGCACTGTTCATAAAAAGAGAAGAATATTTAATTATGTTTAAAAACAGACCAAATAAGTCACAAATTGATTATTTTATAACTCATAAAATAGATAAAATGATTTGTAAGAATTGCAAAATCATAATAGGAAAAAGTTTGACAACATAATATAGGTTAGTGATGTTGGATGTATGAATTAAATCTAATAAATTTAAGATAAAGACAAAAATGTTGTCAAAAATTTGGTGGTGGAACTTGAAGATGAAAAAACATATTGTTTTTAAGACAACAGTTATGTAACAACTAGTAGATGATCTTTATATTGATCTTAGTGTCTCATTGGAAGTTATGTCTTCACATTTAAAAATAAGTGAAAAGAACGTATTTGCAGAATCAAAAGGTCGTGCGTCCTCAAATAAAAAATCTTGGTGATAAAAAAATTAAGTGTATGATAAAGTGAGGGTATGATAAAGTGAGGGTAATGAAGGTCAGCTATAAATCACTTTACGCTTGTAGGAACGATGAAAACTTAACAAGGTATAAAATCGTCAAAAAAGAAGCTAAACATGCAGTAAGTAAGAGGTCAAACTTATGAAAATTTTTATAAGAGACTAGATACCGAAGATGAACAACGTGACATATATAAAATTTCTCAAGTTAAAAAAAAAATAAGAGATTTAAGCCAAATTAAATACATAAATGATGAAACTTATATAGTTTTAACGGATGATGTGTATATTAATAAGCGATGAAAAAGATACTTTTATCAATTCTATAATGAAATAAAAGATAATGAATTGAACTTGAAAAAGTTAAGTAAATCAGAAGAGTATAAGAACAAAACATTTTATTGTAAATTTCGAGTATTAGAGGTAAATGATGCTATAAAGAAGATGTAAAATTAAAAGACGGTTGGGTCAGACGATATACCCATCGAAGTATGAAAATGTCTAGGGAAAGAATGAATTTTGTGTCTTACATGCTTTTTCAATACGATACTGAAGTCAAAGAGTATGCCAGACCAATAGAGAAAAAATATTTTGATACATTTGTATAAGAACAAAGGAGATATATAAAATTATGTTAATTATAGAGGAATTAAATTAATGAGTCATACCATGAAATTATGAGAACGAGTAATATAAATAAGAGTAAGACGAGAGACTAGTATCTCAAAGAATCAATTTGGATTCATGTCAGGGCAGTTGACCATGAAAGCTATACATCTATTGAGGAAACTCATTTACAAATATCGAGAAAGAAAACAAGATTTGCATATGCTATTTATCGATCTTGAGAAGCTTATGATAGGGTTCCAAGAGAGATCTTATGGAGAGTTTTATAAAAAAAGGTGTAAATGCATCATACATTGACATAATCAAAAATATGTATTCAAATTCAGTGACAAGTGTGACGACATCTGGAGAATTAACACAAGAATTCTCGATCATTGTTGGCTTACATCAAGGTTTAACTTTAAGCTCTTATCTCTTTGCCCTTATCTTAGATGAGCTCACCAGACATATCCAATAAGCAATACCTTGATGTTTATTGTTTGCAGATGATATCGTTTTGGTCGATGAGACGTGCGAGGGTGTAAACAAAAAACTTGAATTTTGGCGAGTCACTTTAGAAAAGAATGGTTTTAGGTTGAGCAGGTCAAAGACAAAATATATAGAGCTTATATTTAGCAGTGCAAGAAGGACGAATGACTTCATTATAAGTTAGGTGATCAAGATATTTCCCGCAGTGAGTGCTTTAAATATTTTGGATCGATAGTTCAAAAAGATGGAAGTGTTGATAAAGATGTGACACATAGAATCCAAGCAGATTGGTTGAAGTGGAGTGGCACGCCGGGGATCTTATGTGATCGTAAAGTACCATTAAAACTCAAAGGTATTTTTACCGTATTGCAATTAGACCAACAATGCTCTATGGTTCTGAGTGTTGGGAGTGAATTGTGTGCATGAGCAAAAAATGGGAGTTGCGGAGATGAAAATGCTTAGGTGGGTGTGTGGACACACGGGACTGTATAAAATTAGGAATGAATGTATCAGAGATAAGATAGGAGTAGCACCAATTGTAGAGAAGATGTGAGAGGCTCGACTAAGATGGTTACAAAGGTGACCATTAGAGGCACCTGTTAGGCGTTGTGATAGTCTAGTCACTAGGCATTAAAAACGGGGTAGGGGTAGACCAATAAAGACTTGAAATGAAACTATAATGAAAAACATGATGTACTTAGGCATTAGTGAGATTATGACTAATGATAGGGAACAAGGGTGACAAAGGATCCATATAGCCGACCCCACTATAGTGGGATTAAGGCTTGAGTGTTGTTGTTGTAATTTCGTTCTATCAATTGCTATATTTTCTTAGCAGTCTGACAGAATCAGAATTGACTTGCAATCTTGGGTTCCGTAGAGTTGACAAGCCAATTGATTACCGTAAGATTCTCACCTTTTCATTTCTCGTAAGAGGGGTTAGTATTTCTTGGAGCCGGTTTGGATCCTATGATAAATTCAAGTTGTTGATGACTTCCAATGAATATCCTCATAGATTTTGCCCATATGAGGTAGTTTCTCTGTTATGCGCGAACTAAGGAAGAAGAAGATCTAGAGGAAGAAGATAGATGCTAGGGTTGAAATGAGAGGGAAGGGAGAAATACCTTGGTTAATTCTTGCATGCCTCCAAAAGAGAGGGTCCGGGTATATATAACCCGGGACCCTAGGCCGGCCAACCAAGGGGGCCGGCCGGCCCCCATGGGGCTGAACCAAATGTGGTTCAGCCCCCTTGAGCCGATTTTTAAGAAGAGGGGGCTGAACCCATTGGTTCAGCCCCGTTGTTGCCTTGCACGCGCCGTTGCCGCCGCTGGTAATGTTGCCCGAATAGCCTAGCCTCGTCGGGAGGCTTAACATTCCCTTCCCCATCAAAAGCCAGCTTGTCCTCAAGTGGGAAATCGGGGTAAAGCTCCCGGAACTCCAGCAAGTCCCCCCACGTATTGTGCTCCGCGGAGAGATCCTTCCATTTAATTAACAGCTCCGGACAGTACACTGTGCCCCGACGTCGCCACTTGATCAAGAGTACCTCCGCCGGTAGGGGGCGAAGCTCGCCTCCAGAAGTAGCCTCGGGCAGGACGGGAAAGACCGGAACCGCCTCACCCAGCTTACGCTTCAACAAGGAGACATGAAAGGTAGGATGAATCCGTGAGCCTTCGGGCAATGCCAAGGTATACGCAACTGGCCCGACCCGGCGCGTGATCCGAAATGGACCATAGTAGCGGGGTGCCAGCTTCTGATTTGTCCTCTGCGCCACAGACAACTGCCGGTAAGGGCGAAGTTTGAGGAAAACCTCGTCCCCCACCTGGAACTCCCGTTCCGTCCGATGTCGATCTGCCTGTGCCTTCATACGATCCTGCGCCGCCCGAAGATTCTCGCGCAGGGTGGCGAGGGTCCGATCACGATCACGGAGGGCTCGATCAACTGCTGCCACCGCGGTACTGCCTGACTCATAACTGCTGAAGGAGGGAGGTGGCCGTCCATAGACGGCCTCAAAGGGGGTGAGCTTGCTAGCGGAGTGATACGACGTGTTGAAGCAGTACTCCGCCCAATGTAACCAACTGGCCCATGTCCTCGGCTCATCCATGACAAAGCAACGAAGGTAAGTTTCCACTCCCCGATTCAAGACTTCCGTCTGTCCATCGGTCTGGGGATGGTGAGCCGTGCTGAAACGCAAGGAAGTCCCCTGCAAGCGGAAGAGTTCCGTCCAAAATCGGCCAACGAAAGTAGGGTCCCGATCGGAGATGATCGCCCGAGGGATCCCATGCAATCGAACAATCTCCCGAACAAATAAAGCCGCCACAGACTCCCCTGTGTAAGGGTGGCTCAGAGCAAGGAAGTGCCCATACTTGGACAACTTGTCCACCACCACTAAGATAACTGTTTTACCCTGCGACTTGGGCAGCCCATCAATGAAGTCCATAGAAACCGTGTCCCAGATTTGATGCGGAATCTCCAAGGGGTGAGTAGCCCGGCTGGAGAAGTAGTCTCATACTTCTGCCGTTGACAGACATCACATTTCTGAACAAACTCCTGAATGTCACGGCGCATCCCCTTCCAAAATACATTGGCCCGGGCCCGCTGGAGAGTGCGAGAAATACCCGCGTGACCGCCCGTCGGCGACGAATGGAACTCATGCATCATCACCGTCCTCCAAGCTGACTGCCAAGGGATGACCACCCGTCCCTGATAATAGAGCCGGTCATTTTGTAAGTGATAACCTGGTGGTTACCTCACGAGCTTGCCGCAGGTTCTCCACAATAACCCGTAACTCGGGATCACGCTGCACCTCCTCCTGAATCTCATCCAGCGACTCCAACTGTGGCATCGAAATGTGTGCCAAGGCCCCCTCTGGTAAGCGCGAAAGGGCGTCAGCCACCCGATTGTCCTTCCCCGGCCGATACTCGATCTCGTAATCATATCCCAACAACTTGGTGACCCACTTCTGTTGAAGAGGGGAAGAAATCCGCTGGTCGAGAAAGTGCCTCAAGCTCTGATGATCTGTCCGTATTTTAAAACGATGTCCCAGTAGGTATGGCCGCCATAAGGCCACCGCATGAATAACCGCGAGCATCTCCTTTTCATACACTGATAGGCCCAGTGTCCGTGGAGCCAAGGCCTTACTGTAGAAAGCAATCGGCCGCCCCTCCTGCATCAAGACTGCTCCCATTTCCACGCCGGAAGCATCCGTTTCGACCACAAACTCCTTAGTGAAATCAGGGAGTGCCAGCACTGGAGTCGTCGTCATCGCCCTCTTCAACGCCTGAAAGGCGGTCTCGGCCTCATCCTGCCACGAGAAAGCATCCTTCTGTAGCAGTTGCGTAAGTGGCCGTGCAATCTTCCCATAATCCCGTACGAAACGCCGGTAGTACCCAGTGAGGCCCAAGAACCCCCGCAGCGCCCGGATGGTCAGAGGTCGGGGCCACGAAAGCATACTCTTGATCTTCCGTGGGTCGGCTTTCACCCCTTCCGCGGAAACTAGATGCCCCAAGTACTCCACCTCCTGTTGTCCAAAAGAACACTTGGACTTCTTAGCATAGAGTTTATTTTGCCGAAGAGTAGAGAAGACCTGAGCCACATGACGTAAATGATCCTCCCAAGTAGCGCTGTAGATCAGAATGTCATCAAAGAAGATCAAGACGAAGTGTCGCAGGAATGGGCGAAAAATCTCATTCATATTGGCCTGAAAGGTAGACGGTCCCCCCGTCAAGCCATTCGCCATCACTAAGAACTCGTAGTGGCCGTCATGAGTCCTGAACGCCGTTTTATGCACGTCCTCCTCCTTCATGAGAATCTGATAATAGCCGGATCGCAAATCCAGCTTCGTGAATCTAGTCGCCCCACTCAACTCATCCAACAGCTCCTCAATCACGGGAATCAGAAACTTATCCTTCACGGTGACACTGTTTAAGGCACGGTAATCTACGCAGAAACGCCACGATCCGTCCTTTTTAACCAGAATAATCGGTGCTGAGAAGCAACTGGTACTAGGCCGTATAATGCCGGCCTCAAGCATTTCCTTCACACTACGCTCGATCTCTGCCTTCTGCATGTGGGGGTACCTGTAAGGACGAGTGTTGGGCGGCTCCTCCCCCGTCTGTAGCACAATCTGGTGATCACGGAACCGTGACGGTGGAAGCGTCCCCGGCTCCTGGAAAATGTCATCATACTCCTCCACTAACGCTCGCATCTGGTCAGGAACCTCCGTCGGTCTATCCTCGCCAGACCTCACCCCCAACAGGACCGTCATCAGACTAGCGGACTCCTGAAGCTGCTGTAAGCTGCGAATGGAGATCTCTTTGACCGGAGAAGATCAGAGCCCTTTCAAACAGAACTGACGGCTCCCTTGTGAGAATTCCATCGTCATCTGGTCCCAATCAAAAGTCACCCTCCTCAACTGCTGTAGCCACTGCACTCCAAGCACCATATCTGAACCCCGGATCGGTAAGAGATAGACATCCGTGCACCCCACATAACCCTGCATCTGAAGCTCCATCGCCTTCAACACCCCCTGACACTGTAGTTTGCTACCGTCTGCAACCATAACCTGGAACGCCGCTCCTGCGTCAATCACGTGCCCCTCCCTTTGTGCCACATCGGGATGAATAAAATTATGAGTACTCCCACTGTCCACCAGGATGGTCACCCTCTCCTGCCGAATCCTCCCCGCCAGCCGCATAGTAAGCGGAGGTGGATTGCACCCTTCCATGGCATGAAGGGACACACCCAACTCCGTCAAATCGAAGTCCCCCCCAGGCTCCAAATCCTCCTCCGGAAACTCGTCCCCCTCAAGCTGCTCCTCCTGATGTAACATAAAGACTTGGACCTTCTGACACTTGTGTCCTGGCGTAAATTTCTCATCACAGTTAAAGCAAAGGCCCTTCTCCTTCCGTGCCTGTAACTCGTTCCAAGACAACCGTGTCACCGTCGGTCGGCCGGTCACTGGAGTCTCTCTCCTGGCCGCGGCCGGTGTAGTAGTGTGCCTTGCCAGACTGCGGGCTCGCTGCCTATTCAACTTTTCCTCTTGAATGCGCGCCAGGCTGATCGCGTGGTTCAGACTACGGGGCATGTAGGCATGAACCTCATCGCGTAAGTGATCCTTCAGTCCTGATACAAAACAGCTGAGGAGTGTCTTTTCTTCCCACTGAACCCTGTTGGCCAACTTCTCAAACTCCGTCCTGTACTCCATCACGGTACCCTTCTGCCGTAGCTTCTGTAAAAGCGCCTCAAAGTCTTCAAACTCCAAAGCCCCAAATCGAGCCGTGAAGCCCTCCACAAATTCCTCCCACGGAACATACTCCCGTCCCCGCAAGAACCACTGTGTCCACTGGAACGCGTCATCCTCCAGATGGAAGGACGCTAGCTGCACCCACTGAGCCTCTGGCACCTCCTGATAGTTGAAAAATAACTCAGCTTTCTGTACCCACTCCAACGCGTCGCCCCCACTGTACCGAGGGAAATTCATCCGAGTCAACTTGGGAGCCATGTACGGCCTTTGGCCGCGTTCCCCCGCCACTGGGGCCCCATGACGGAAGGGCCCCCCTTCTCCCCACTGCACCCCTCTTCCAAAGCCTGGTGGTTGCCCTCTTCCTGCCGGTGGGGGTAACAACCCATCCCCACCTTGCCTCCAAGGAGCGTGCTCGGTAAAAGTCCCGGCCCGCCCGTCAGCACCAGTTGCGTAGCCGCCACCCCTGGCGGCCATGTCCAGGCCTGCCGGCCCAAATCCGGCCCTCCCCGTGCTTGCCCCGGGGGGTCCAGCCACTCCGAAGCCCCCTCCAGCCATGCCGAAGCCACCCGGCCCAAATCCGGCGCCCTGATGACTCGCCAGCCCCGATCCGAGCCCCACAGGGGCCGCTGATGCCCATCCGACCCCTCCGGAGCCTCCTGCTACATTCCCCGCTCCACCGTAACCCGCCGGGACAAACCCGACCCCCGGCATGCTCGCCACCCCCGATCCAGCCCAGCCAGCGGCAACACCCACCGATCCGGGCCCTTGCGTGTGCGCGGAAGCCGATCCGTGCAACCCGACGCCGCCCCAGGCCGATCCGGCCCCTCCGTGGTACGCCGCACCCGATCCAACCCCCGTCTGGCTCGCAGCAGCGATTCCGACGCCAGCCGCTCCCGATCCAGCACTTCCCGCACCCGATCCGCCAAGTCCAAGCATTTCCGGCCTATTCCCTGTAGATCCGCCCGGTTCCTCCTCTGCCACCGCCTTGCCCTTCAAATTTTGCGCTAATAGCGTCATGATATCGTTCAAGCGGTCGTCGATCCGCTCTTCCAACCTTTGAGTGGACGTTTTGACATTTTCTTCGATGGCGGCTACCGAATCGGTAAGCCCCATCAAATTCTCCTCTAGGGTTTCCAAGCGGCCATTCTCCTCTTGCGAGCGTGTATTCACCATGACGGAGGAAGGAATCCTCTGATACCAAATGTTATGCGCGAACTAAGGAAGAAGAAGATCTAGAGGAAGAAGATAGATGCTAGGGTTGAAATGAGAGGGAAGGGAGAAATACCTTGGTTAATTCTTGCATGCCTCCAAAAGAGAGGGGTCCGGGTATATATAACCCGGGACCCTAGGCCGGCCAACCAAGGGGGCCGGCCGGCCCCCATGGGGCTGAACCAAATGTGGTTCAGCCCCCTTGAGCCGATTTTTAAGAAGAGGGGGCTGAACCCATTGGTTCAGCCCCGTTGTTGCCTTGCACACGCCGTTGCCGCCGCTGGTAATGTTGCCCAAATAGCCTAGCCTCGTCGGGAGGCTTAACATTCTCCCATTCAGTTTGATGTGAGTCATGCCATGAGTGAAATTCACATTTGAACTGCCTCCAATATAGTATTTAGGTTGATCAACAGTTCCTTCAGGGACATTAACGCTCTTCCGTCTATCCCTCATTAGGGTGTACAAAAAAACTTTCTTCGGGAAGCTCAAGAAACAAGTAGCAGCGGCAAGGATGAAAGGCAACTAGCATTCTGAAGCTCCAAAAGGACCTAATGGAACAAAAACACGGCAGCAACAGTGGATGGGCAAGGAAAGAACAAGCGTTGACTGCGTTAGGAAGAGAAAGTGGTAACGGGCCTCGCAGTAGCAAGAAAAAGGGCTCACAGACGATGATCAATCTAACATCAATTTACAGAGATCGGACAATCATGAAAGTGTGTGGAGCAACTTTCGGTACTTTTTATGTATTTTCTTTATTTTTTAGTGTTTTATTTATAGAGATCGGACAATCATCGTAAATGGCCGATCATTGTCATTCAAGATGGTTGTCCTAGGCTTGTTTTATTATAAATCAAAGAGAGAGGCTGGTTGTGGTGGCTATCACAAATATTGGAGAGTTTCTTCCCATAATCCAGCGGTTTTCTTGTGGTACCGGCTCCTAGCTATTATCCCTTTGTTTCCTTGCATTATTAGCTAGTACTATCTCCCCTCTCTTACTGTTTTCCTTATTAATGGACCCCTGAAACTGCAGCAGCTAGCCACCCAGTCCACCTGCTAATAGTAGCTACCTTTATTCTCGCCCACCATACATCAGCCACCACTTCACAGGAAAACAGCCACCTTTCACTTCAAGCAGCCAGTGCATCGTGCTTATGAAAAAAATAAACCACGAGGTAATGCAAAAAACCCTGCAACTGGTCATCAATTTTGTGATGAAGTAAACATATGAAAGTTGTTTTGCTAATCCTATCAATTTACAACCCTTACAAAGAAGTAGAAATTCCATATCTCTGTTCCACTGCAGCTAAAAAGACTTTTTTTTTGCCTCTGCAAATTATACCTTCTTATTGTTGTCCTTAGCTTTTAAATGCATATGACATGTTAATCTTTTTTAGATACATTATGGAGCACTGGTTTGGACCCTCCTCCCTATGTGCCATCACTAGGCCTCACACGAAGACGCACACACACAGTGCCAAGTTCACACTCGATATTCATGTTGGAAGGCAGAGAGATCAATTTGGGATGGCATGTCCTCATACCATAAATTGGTTATTAGTCATTTAAGCAATGTTAACTAAGATGAATAAGAAATATTAACCAATTAAAGATAAATAGGTACTATTAATTAATTAAAGATAAATAAGTAATATTAATTAACTAAAGATAAATAAGCAATATGATTTAATATTATACATGTAACACAAGACGAATCTATAGGTGGACTTGCGATTCCATGACCCTAGATGTCATACAAAAAATCACAACTAAGTGCAATAGATCCAACAACAATCCTAAAATTTGAGAGAAATGCAAGGATGCACACAATCCTACGACATAAACCTTAAATCTAATGTGAATGTGATTGATTCAATCATACAATGGGTTCCGACATGCAATTAATTAAACAATATTGATTTTAAAATACTCGCGCATTTCATCACAATCAATACCAAAATTTCCAATTAGGTTAACAAGTAACAATTGCAAATAATTCAAAGTACTAGTTTTTAGTGCAGGGCAATGAGAGTACACACTTACGAGAGATAACTAGTCACACTAATCAAACTCAATAATACTAGCAATAGAAGTGTATCCTTACAAATTTAAAATACATAAAAATAAATGTGGATCTCACCCAAAAGAGCTGTCGGTGTAAGGGCACAAAACCGGAGGCTGTTGGCGTGGCAGATGCAATCTGGCAAATATTGTGACTGTCCGAGGTTATTGCGAAGAGAAGATGGTTGTTTTGTTGAGGAAATATGTTACAGTTGCGCATGCCGACGGGACATACGCATGCCGACGAGACGCCATGAAGAGTCTGCACGCGGAGGTAGACGATGATGGGTCCGTATGACGGGCCCTGAACTGTCGCTTGCGACATTGAGCCCCCCCGATCCGCCCCTACCGCCGGTGCGCACACGCTCGTTGCATCTTGCTGCGAGCAGCCCGCCGACCCAAGATTTCTGCGCCCCGATCTAACGCAGAAATGTTCGGGGACCCTGTTTCCGTCGATCTTCACCGGATCCGCCTGCTACCGACCGCCGTACGACGTCTCTAGCCCCATAGCTCACACCACTCGCTCCTTCGGCGACCCCGCTCCAGATTCTGCCTCAGAAGCTCTTAGTCGTCGTGTCGAGGCTCAGGAACAACTTGTCGCCTCCATGCACACCTCCCGCCTCGCCCTCCACTTCAAGATTGACTCCCTCCAGGCGTTCTACACCGCTGTTTCTGCTGAGTCCGGATCCGGCTCCAGCTTGCCCGCAGAAGGTGGCTCTCTCCTCTGCGTCGGGCTGCCGCCCACTTCCTTCAGAAACCCTCTTCCGGCCATTCCGGGCCTGTCCGCCCTCTCCCTCGACATTCCCTCCTTTGTCTGTGTTGACCTCATTGGTTGTGTCACTAAAGCGGAGTAATATTTTGACCTCAACTATATACCAGAGCATGACAAGCTGTCTACGGTTGTGGTTGGCCTGGATGGCTCAGCCCTCCACAGGGCTCGGTCGCTCCGCCAGTCCAATTTGTGCCTCTACTGGCACGAGCTAAAGTCGGAGATGATCCGACGATATGACACCCGCTACTCTGGCTCCTCCGCTATCGAGCGTTTTTGCGGCATCCGCCAGACAGCCGGTCTGGACGACTATGTTGATGAGTTCGTCGCCCTGGTCTCCCACGTTCTAGGGCTACCGTCCGATCATTACCTAGGCTTCTTCATGCTGGACATACTGCCACATATCCACTCCTCTCCGTACACACCTCACACAGTCTCCAACGTCGTAGACTTGGCGCAGCTGGTGGAAGACGACCTTGTTGAAACCCGGATACCGGTTCAACGGAGTTTGGACTGGGAGGGAACAATTCAAGTTACTTTGTCCGTCGTCGGGTGCTCAAGGCAGGTCAATTCGAGCGAGGATTCAACCCTCGCTAGTTTGAGGTGGTTTCCTACACTCAGACCCGGTGAGCTGCAACGCGGAGGTCCCACCGTTCACCCGAAAGCGCGTATCGCATCCCCCCCCAAAGCCAAAGCATGACCTCGACATGTTGGATTGCACAGAGCAAGAGTTCTCCGAAATTCAGGAGCTTTAGGAGGCTATGTCTGCCTCTCCAAAGTGCTTTGAGGGTCTATTTATAGGCAAATCCCAAACTAGGGGCAAAATCGTCTTTATGGCCTGGAGATAGCGGTCTCCGCCTTTTGTTTTTGCTATTGACACCCCTGATTGGTCTGTGAATAGCCGAATCCTGCTGTTTGAGATGGCTATGGGAAGACAAGGCTGAAATGCGAGTAGACGGAGGGGCATACTGACTTTCCTCGATGAGGCGAGTTAACAAAGACTAGGGTCGCCTCGCCTTGCGGTCGTCTCAGCCTCGGGGGCTAGTTCAACGAGCTTGCATTTGGCTGGGGAGGTCGGCTTGCAGTTGTCCCTAGTGAGGTGCGAGATCGCCTCGCCCGACCTAATTTCTCCTGATGGACTCACACTCCCCTAGTTGGGCGCAATCTGGACTAGGGTCGCTAAATTGGGGCTATACACAATCCCCGTTTTTTTGCAAGCTCGCCATAGGCCGGCAATACATTTATTTCCCTTCCAACTCCCCAACTTTACCATTTTCTCAGAGCCCCTACTCGCCTCGCTTGTAGACATGGTTCGTGTAAAAGGCGAGGAGAGTCGCGCGCACTGCTTCGTAAACTTTGCTGATCATTACTTTCCCAAACCTAAAACGACCTCAGACGAGCTCGAGGCCGTCAAAGCAAAGTATCTCGCCGCGGTCTTCTCGGCGAGGCGGCCTCTACCGGACGAGGGCATCAACTGCTTCTTCGAAGACGAGCTCGCTTTTCCCCTCACCCACTTCGAGGCAGGATTGCAACTTCCCCTATAGCCTGAGGTGGTTTAGGTTTTCAAGTACTTCGGGTTGGTTCCCACATAGGTCAACTCCAATGGCATCAGCGCGCTCGTCGGCTTCACGTGCTACATGCGCGAGGAGGGAATGGAGTTCGACCTCACATCTTTCCGGAAGATCCTTAACCTGAAGGCGATCAACGACGACGTCATCTTCTTCTCTAGTGCCCGCGTCAGATTAGTGGAGACGCTGAACAAGATTCATCACTGGACCGATAAGTTCATATTCGCGTGTGGCGCGTTTGGGTCGCTGCCAATGGCGCCAGTGCAGCGAAGCGAGAACACGTACAAACCTCCTAATGTGCCAGGCGACGCTCTCGCACTCTACGAGATTCTGAAGGGCAAAGACTTCGTCGTTCTGCACCTGAGGCGCCGCCAGGACCAACTCGCCTACATCATGCCCGAGACAGGCATGTCGTCACCTATCACTCTACTGTGCGAGCTCGTCTCGCGTGTTATTATTTGACATGCTGTTCACAGATTTGCGAACTCTTCCTCTAAACTTGCCATGCGCGGCCGACAAGAAGCTACCCAGCCAGGAGCTCGCCTCGCTAGGTGTCGAGACGACCCCGAGGCCGCCCATCGCCACCTCGGCGATTTAAAAAGGCAAGGGTCAGGCGCCCGTAACTGATGCTCCCCTTGCCGAGCCTAAGACCAAGAAGCTCAAGATTGGCGAGGCGGGCTCCACCCCTATCGAGAAGCGGTCAACCAATGCTCCCAAGCCACGTCGCGAGGAAGACCCGTAGGCTCCGGCCAAAGGTAAGGTGCCGGTCAAATGCCAACTTCGGGTTGGGGATGCGCGCTAGGGATTTGGAGGGCGCCACCCTCCCGGAGTGGTATGAGGACGAGCACAGGGTCAACCTGAGCTCGCGACTTCCCTCCTAGATGGCGGACGAGGATGCCAACGATGACGCGTTCAACTTCCTATGGTCGGGAGGACGCAACGGTGCTGGCGGGAACCTCCATCTGCGAGCTGTCGAATCACGGGAATCACGTCGTTCTGTGTGTAGTTGAGTTGTTCCATCAGACGGCGAGGCACGCTCTCCGCGCGGGCCGTAAGCTAGGGGAAACGTTGACCACGCTGGAAGCCACCAGTCAGGAACTTGCCCAGACAAAGGCTGAGCTGGGGGAGACGAGGACCACACTGAACACCACTCAACAAGAACTGGCCAGAGTAAAGGCTGAGCTCGCAACTGCTCGCATCTCCGCCTCGCAGGTTCCAAGCGACGTGCGTCTCCCGATTCTGGCCTCGCGAGTTAAACTCTTACTCAAGCTGGCACTCTCTTGCAGGCTACCGAGCTCGCGTGGGCGGAACGAATCTCCAAGCTGGAAGAGGAGTTGAGGGAAGCCCGCTCTCAAAGCGACTATTTCGCCAGCCGACTCGGTGAGGTGGAGTCAACCTGCTGGAGTGTCGGCGCCAAGCTGAAGAGAGGCCTGCCAGCGCCGTTGCGTCTGGTTCCACGGTCGCGGAGGCTGGAGTCCCCGAGCCCTAGCCATGGCCGCCACCCGAATCGCCGTGAAGCGTTTCCGGTTGCGGGGCTGCCTAAATGCGATGGGCTTAACCCTCAGTCCGGAGTCGTTGATCCTAGAACTTTTCCCTTCTTCGGAGAGTTCACCCCCTGAAAGCTCGCGCGCTGACGAGACGAGGGAATGATCCCTGTATTTGTACTTTTTTTACTTTTTTGTTTGTTAAAGTCCAAACATCCTGGCTCGCGCGAGTCTGCCTGCGCCTATATGTATATATTTTCATTTGCATTTGATTTTTTCTGTCCTCGCTTCTTCCATTCCTAGTTTGTTTGCTCTTTCCCGCTTGCGCGTTGGTAGTTAGGGTTATTCTAACCCTCATGCTGAACTTGCGACGTTGACATTTCGCGCGTCTTTTAATTTGCCTACGTGACTATGGCCTGGATCTTGCTCCATGTCACCTCGCCGGCAGAGGAGCCGTCGCTCCCCACTCCATGTGATCTACTGCCTTTACTTCGTTCGGCGAGACTAGTTCAGCAGACCCTTAGGTATTATCCCCTGCCCTTGAATCATTTGATCATGTGATCCGGTGAGGTGATCCAGAGGGGGTCAACAACCTACATGCGAGAGAGGAGTTCACGCAGGGTCCCGAACCACGTCAATATCATTGCTTCGAGAACTCGATTCCACTCAAGGGGGCAAGCTGTCGGTATGCGAGAGAGGAACTCGCGCAGGGATCCGGACTACGACAACATCACAGCTCGAGGTCTTCAATCTCACTCGAGGGGGCAAGTAGCCGGTATGCGGGAGAGGAGCTCGCGCAGGGACCCAGACTACGACAACATCACAGCTCAAGGTCCTCAATATCACTTGAGGGGGCAAGTAGTCGGTATGCAGGAGAGGAGCTCGCGCAGGGAACTGGACTACAACAACATCACAACTCGAGGTCTTCAATCTCACTCGAGCGGGCAAGTAGCCGGTATGTGGGAGAGGAGCTCGCACAGGGACCCATCCTACGACAACCTCACAGCTCGAGGTCTTCAATCTCGCTCGAGGGGGCAACTAGCCGGTATGCGGGAGAGGAGCTCGCGCATGGACCTAGACTACGACAACATCACAACTCGCTGTCCTCAATCTCACTCGAGGGGGCAAGTGACCAGTATGCGGGAGAGGAGCTCGCTCAAGGACCCGGGCTACGACAACGTCACAGCTCCAAGTCTTTTCTTCCATCGCCAGTTCCGTCGTCGACGTCTTCCGCTAGCTATCGTTGCTCCCGACGCTGATCTCGTGGCTTTGTTTCCTGACGACACTCCCACCCACATAGTTGTGTCTTCTCTATCGACCTCAACGCTCCTGTTTCTTCTTCCATCGATGATGCTTCTTCCCATCGATCACATTGCTGATTCCATTGTCTTTCCTAATTTTGTCATCTGCTGCTGCTTTGTTCTTTCCCATCATTAGCCTCCTCCGGCTAAAGTTGTTCCCGCCGACGATCTCGTTGCTGCTCAGGCTGACAATCCCGCTATTGCGCCGACTAACTTCTCCTCCACTCCAACCGCTTGTCGCTGATTTCCGACGACTCCAGCTACCTCCAGTCGCCGTCCTCCCTTTTTAGGGTGGTAACATCCCGTTGATGATGATTGTTGTGTGTTTTCAACCATTTGTCCGTGTTTTTATTATTGTATTTGGTCCATGTTGTTGTTATGCTTATATACACGTATTTTCTACGTGAGGGGGAGTGATTGGGACGAAGATGACTCAAATGATCTTTCTCGACCTTTCACCTTCATTCAACACGACCTCTAGACTTATGTCATATGTTACGTGTTTCCCCATTTTTCTTTTGATTGGTCGTGTGTTGGGACACGACTGATGTTGATATTCTAATCTCAATGGGTTGTGTCATGTGGGAGTGCGCCGTGCAGGACTGTGTCGTGTGAGACCGTCCTTTGTGCGGATTAACCCCGACGAATTGTCTCCGGTTACCCGTTTGATGATTTGCTCCACATCTTTCGTTCTCTTTTGCAGGTTGTGTGTGTAGGTGATGTTGGTTGACCTGATTCCAGTGAGTCTATGTCGTGTGGGGGTCCTGCGTCATGTGTGGCTGCGTCCTTGGTTTGATTTCCTGGTTTGTGATTTTTTTCTGGTGACTCGTCTGATGTTTTTTCCCACATCACCTACCTCCATTGTCGTTATTATGATGTCCAAGTTGAAGTTTTTCATTCAACTTGAGGGGGAGTGCTGAAACTATTAGTTTTATATTATTATTTAAGTCTTTTAGTCTATGCGGTATTAGTCCCACATTATCTGTCAGTCTTTGTGAGCCCATGTATTTCTTAAATAAAACCCCTATGACGATGAATGGAATGCACTCTTCTATTCCCTTTTCTAATCTCCAACAATTTGGTTTGTTGGAACGGGAACAATCTGAGGGGAGTGGGTTGTTTGTGGGCTGGAAGTGAATGTGAGGGTTGTTTGGTGGGCGATAGTGGCTGACCTGAGTTGGGGTAAGTGTTTGAAGTTGTGGGGTGATGTGGAGGTGGTTGGTAAGAGGTTGTTTTGGGTTTAGAGAAGGGGGAAGTCAGTATAAGGTTGATATTGGCGCCCGCGTGTGTGTGTGTGTGTGGGGGGGGGGGGGGGGGGTGGTTGGGCGGAAGTTTTTTGGGCTTAGGGAAGAGGGATGATGTTTTACGATCGATGCAAAAAAAACCAAAATCATACAACAACAAACAAAAGAACACGTTGCTATTTACGTGGTTTGACGAGAAACACCTACGTCCACAGGGAGGGCTGTTCACTATCACTAGTGCGGAAAAAAGAGAGACCAATACAAATTACAATTCCTCACAAAATAAAACCATAACCCCACATATTTTTAGGAAAAATTAGGGCAAACCCAAAAAGACAAAAATATCATCTCAAACCAACAATTTCCACCTCATCTCTTATTTGAAACAAAACAAATATGAGATGACAAGATAAACATCAATATCAAATCGGTTGCACCAAGGCGGCTGCCTGCGTACCCACCTCCCATGAGATCAAGACACACGTAGTTTTTCAAAAATGCCCCTTAAGACACATTGAGCTCGAACGTTCACCAAGCCTTTGTAATATGTAAACTTTTGGACTGGAAGCACCTTCATAAACATGTCTGCATGATTCTCCTTGAAGTGACAAGGGTTTTCAGCTTCATATGCTGAAAGTGCAAATGCAATGTGACCCCTCAACCAGGCTGACTTTGGGACATTCTGCCTCTTGGTCCAACTCCTAGCAATAGAATCATGAACATGACTCTCTGTCTACTTTCTTCACCTCCTGATCATCAGTACCTCGTACCTCATCACTAGTCTCATCATATACCTCATCAGAAATGTGGGAAACTAGTGGAACAAATAGAGTCACATCAAACACCTTCTGAACAGTAGTAGTGATCGACTTAGAACTGATGCGGAGCATAAACGAGCACTTGTGGTGGATGACTAGTTTTGGGCCCGTTCGGGGTCAATTGACGACTTTCCATATATGACATGCCCGGATCAACGATCGGACTCCGCGGATGCGTCCGGATTCGCGTTGCGAATCAATTTCATATATTAGTTTATTATATTTGCATTTATTTTGATGTATTTGGGTGACCCCACCTCCAACCAATCATAGTCGTTGATGGTGGGATGCCCTAGCCTCCTCTTTATTATAAATAGATCATGTATGGGCTGAAAGGAGACATTGCAGAATTTGGAGAAGAACATTACCGGATTCCCGCGATCCCGCCATGGTGCCGACTCCGTGGAACCCTAGATGACGGCTCCTAGGTGGTTATCTCCCTCCCCATGGTATTTCCTAACCCTAACCTTCATTTTCCACCTCTTAATCCCTCTACCACCCCTCTCAGCCCATCCCAAACAACCACCTCCTTGTTTTCCTGCAATCCAACACTATTAATCTCTTTCTTGTTACTGTTCACAAATGAAATCTACTGTTCCCTTCCTATAGTTTTTCTCCCTTCCCAGTTTCCACCGCCGGCCTCAGCTTTCTCTTCCACTGACCTGCTGCTGTCTTCCCCCTGCAGCCGCCAGCCAAGCAGCCCTCCTCTCTAAGCCGCCTCCCTGCTGAGTCCTCTCAGCCGGCCGCCCCATCTAGACCCCCTACAGGCACCGCTGGTCTCCTCCTTGTTCCCCTATAGCCGCCCCCTATCGGCCCTTCAACATCTCGCCACCAGCCTTCCCCCACGTGGAACCACCGACCAATTCCCTCATCTTGGGATTTGAGAATTTCAGCCCCGATCCATCTTCCCCTCCACTCGTACTCCACCCCTTAGCCCGGATCCGCCACCAAACATCGGATCCATTCATCCCTCGCCCGGATCTACCACTACGTGGTCAGATTTATCCATTTCCAGTCCGATTCCACCATTCACCGCCGAGGACAGCCACCTCCTTCGTCTCCACACCGTTGATTCCACGTTCGATCACCGTACCACGCATCCGGCTCTGAAATCTTCAGTGCCTCGGTCAACACACTACTTTGGTATGTCCTTTGTTGTGTTGAATTATTATTTTCAGCATATTTATATTTGATTGGATTTTATGTTTGTTGTGGATCTTTTGTATGGTAGTTATTTGTTTGGATAACTATTGTGATTTGCAGGGTTCATTCGCCGCGTGCTCTCACTTTGTCCCCCCCACGCGGAGGAAAGTCTAAGTTTGTTTTTGCCCTAATAAAATATTTTGTTTTATCGTGATTGTATCTGCGTGAGATATTTTATTTTAATTATCTAATTTTGTGGCTTAACCGTCAGATTTTCAAAGCATGTAGGGGTTAGATCACTGAGTTTCCCGCCGCCTATAGATTCGCCTTGCGTCAATTGACATCAAAGCGAGGTTGCACGCACTTTTCGATACGCAGTCGTAGAGTCTATAGGTTTTTTGTTATTTCTAGGTGTCACAATTATTCTTCTCCTCGCTTTGGAGGTCCCGAGTCCACTTGCTCCTGCTCTCACAGAACCCCGCCAGGGAAACCCTCACATTACTACGACAGTTATCCTCGACCGCAGAACACCACTTTTGGAGATCGTGCTGACTCACCGACACGACCTCACTATGCTAGAGACGATCAATATGATGATTGTTGCCGTTCTTATCCGTACACGTGAGCGGATCGTGTTGATCAATGTTGTTAAGATCGCGTGCAAGATCGTAAGATCACACGATTTTACGATCTTGCACAAGGCAACGATCCACGGTTTACTTAAAATCGTCGTCCTGTTAGGATCGTTAGGATCGTAGTGCAAGATCGCAAGATCGTTAGGATCGCACGATCTTGTACGGGCATGATTTAAACCTAATTAAAACCCTTTCACCCCGACGACGTTCCCAGATTTTCGAAACCCTATCGACGGCTTCTCCTCGACGGCTTTTCCTCTCCCGTGCACACAGCAGGTCTTCTTCTTCTTCCTCTCCCGTGCCTTCTCCTTCTTCTTCCTCTTCTGTGCCTTCTTCTTCGTCTTCTTCTTCTTCTTCCTCTCCCGTGCCTTCTTCTTCTTTTTCTTCCTCTCATGTGCCTTCTTATTCTTCTTCTTCTTTCTCTCCCGTGTCTTCTTTTTCTTCTTCTTCTTCTTCTTATTTGTGTTGATTTCTTATGTACATTCAGCTGGAGGGCAAATTTGGGGAACCTACATTCAGACGGTTATTATCAAGCTTGTGAGTTGTGACTGAAATCGAGGTATTCATCTTCCATCTTCCTCTGTATACTCTAATGCCTATAGCCTTATACTATTGTGTCTTCATTGGGTTTATACTATTATGTCTAATGCTTATATCATTAGGTTTATGTACAGATTTCACACTAATCTGGACAGAATTTCTGTCCAAATTTGTGTGCAAATCTGGACAGAAATTCTGTCCAGATTTGTGTGAAGATGCTTTTGGGGAAAATTTAAATTTTAACTTGAGTGATTTTCTTTAAAGTATGATTGAACACTATTGGCTTTTTGGAATGTAATATTTTAATGTGATGGTATAGTATGCGACTATGCATCTATGCCTTTTATATTAATATTTTGATGTAATGGTATCATTGGTAATTTGGTATGCTATGAAATATTATATTTTTATTTGATGGTATGTAGATTGTTACATATTTCTCATGCTTTTGATTTAATTTTTATTAAAATACGATCTTGCGATCCGCGTCGATCCTATGTTTTACGATCTTAGGGATGCCTCCTAATCTTAGTTAAGATCTCGATCTTCACAACATTGGTGTTAATCTTTCGACACGACTCGGTTATCTTAGATATGATTATTATGAAGATAGTCGTTCCGAGAAAGATCTTGAGAGTCAGTTTCGTACTGCTGCCCTTCCTTTGACGGCTCATCGAGTTCCGAGTCTTTCAGTTATTGGTTCATGGATATGAAATATTATCTCGTTCATTTTGAGTTATTCGGTGAGTGTCACGTCAAGTTTGCGAAACTTAGACTTCTATATCAGGCGAGGGTATACTGGGCTAGCGTTGAGAGGACCCGCGAGTGAGACCATCTTCGTCGCATCACTAATTGGGTGGACATGAAGGGCACATTGTGTCAGAGGTATCTGCCTTCGTCGTATCGGAGTCACTTGCTCGACCAATTATTTTCTCTTCAGCAAGGATCTGTGTCTATGCCTGAGTACAAGGATCGCTTCAATGAGTTAGTTGTGAGAAGTGACATCCGAGAGGACCAAGCCATGACCACTCCTCGATTTTGGTCTGGACTTCGGTCTGACATACGTACCAAAGTGGTTTATCATAACTCGAAGTCCCTTGGGCAGACATATCAGCTCACCCTTCATTATGAACATTCATTGAGATCAATAAGAGCTGGCCAATGAGATTCTCACCTTGACCTCAACAGTACAAGCTCCTCTCACATCGAGGA
Organism: Platanthera guangdongensis; assembly: GCA_039583875.1. Taxonomy (NCBI): domain Eukaryota; kingdom Viridiplantae; phylum Streptophyta; class Magnoliopsida; order Asparagales; family Orchidaceae; genus Platanthera; species Platanthera guangdongensis. The sequence goes on along the minus strand of CM077155.1, from coordinate 159,596,301 downwards.
CACCACTTTGCCTATCATTATTCAGTTAGACATAACTGAAGTGATACCTGATTCGGAATGCTCTCACCCCAGTGAGGTGCTTAGCCCAGTGAGTGACCTATCTCTTGTATCTGACCCGTCTCTTGTGACCCCGATTGAGAGTGAGCCTGAGCAACCTATTGAGTTTGCAGTATTGTGTCCCTTACCCACACCTCTTCTCCTGCCATGCACCGAGTTAGTTAGCACCTCCACCATAGACACAATTTTTGGCACCACACTCACAGACCCATTCTTGAGTGCAGGTCTGTCTCTCTCCCGTTGTCATTGCCCCGAGTCACATCACGACCGAGGGCCCAAAGTCTGGTGTTAATCTTGAAGTGACTATGTCACCTATTCATGGAGACACTACCCCTTGCGATGGTACTCATCTGGAGGACCTTGACCCTATTGACGAGTTCTATGGCGACCCCCCTGTTGAGCCTCGTGATGAACCACCACATCCTGGTGAGGATGCGAGTCAAGTGAGCCCCTTGTTTACGAGTTTCGAGTTAGTAGCGTTTCTTCCATTACCGTCTCTGGCCTTGCCCCAGAGAATGAATATTGTGTGGAGCATTGGGTGTCTAGGACCCCACCAGTTGACGCACCTCATTCTAGATGAGTCTTGGGATGCACCACCTGCTGACCCACCAGACGAGTTCTTCATTTTTGGGGATACTCCCCGAATTATAAAGTCACGCCTTCTAGTCTCTGTACACGATTTTCACCTAGGTCGTCATCTCATCTGCGATGACTTTTCTTACACACCTCCTGGTGAGCCCCTTGACGTGCTACGTTCCCCGAAGTACATTTGACTCTTTATGAGCCCGTATTTGAGTATGTTGTCTCTCACGGTCATCTGAGCACACGTCACACACGAGATGAGTTTTTCTACACTCCACCGAGAGAGCCCCCTGATAGGCCATCATATTTTAGAGACGTCGTGATCATTATTAGAATTTCCCGTAGCAGGTATGTTGTGTCGGTCATGTTTCATTTGCATCATTTGCGTGAGTCTGTCGAGTCATTTCTCCATCATTTGCATGTGTCTGTTGAGTCGTTTGTCCGTCGTTTGCATATGTGGCATGAGTCGGTCCGACGGAAAATCCTTAATGATAATAAATTTTGTAAATTACAAACGGATGTTTACTGTCAAGAGCAGGTACTTCATGAATGCGAGCAGGTGATGGTGAGACTCTGCATTGTGAGGCTCTATGCGAGGCTTGCTGTTGCATACAAAATTTTGAAGTTGATGTTTAAAATGTTAATTTTGCGTTCAACTTAAAAATTGGTGGCGAAGTCAAGACAACGCGAGTAAGGACGTGTGATAATTTAATCATGGTTTAGCAACCATCATAATGATTAACATTTGTGCGCAATAGTCAATATAATTAATTCCTCCACAAGTTTCTGGTTAGAAAGAAGAGATAACAAAGAACACAAGATAACAACAAATTAACGACAAACTGAACTTAAGAATTATTTTGGGGCAAGCAAGCTCTGAAATATTAAAGATTAACTTGCATTCATGAATAGTGGACTACGAGTATCCAAGACACGGAAATGAGGAGAGTCATACCAATATGTTATGCAAGGGACAAATCTTGGCCATGTAAGAGGAAGTACAATGGCAGAGGGGGTGGTTGAAAGCAGCCACAGAAGGATCGTGGCCCGAATATGACGAGGAAAACTCATGCGGTGGCGGAGGGCAGGAAATTAGGGTTCCTGCAGCATCAATCAACGAAAAAAAGGAAAGGGCCGATGCTGGACTCGACGACGGGTCATGCGGCTGACCCAGAGGCGGTCGTCGGGAACTCCCGAAGCCGCAGATGGCATCAACGAAGGAAGGAGCACGAACGATGGGCGTCAGGAAGCGGAAACGCAAAGTTATCGCAGGTATTACCGAGAAAGAGACGAATTAATCTCGTTTACCGATTCTATCTCTGTTCCCGATCAATCTAACATTAACTTGCATTTACATAGATTCGTGTCTCTTACGTTGGCGGTGAATGCTTCTACCGTTTTCATCAGCTCACCCATTCGGTTAGCTAGGTCACCAATACTGGCATCGATGCGATCGATACGGCTCTCCATTTATTTTTAAGAAAAATAAAACTTAATAATAACGTTTTTTTGACAGATTTTTTTTTAATTCTACTTTTTTGGAAAACAAAAATAAAAAACAGGATCGTTCGATTCACAATAGGAGTGAATCGAACCGTCCTTTGATACCAAACTGATGCATACAAAATTCTGAAGTTGATGTTTAAAATGTTAATTTTGCGTTCAACTTAAAAATTGGTGGCGAAGTCAAGACAACACAAGTAAGGACGTGCGATAATTTAATCATGGTTTAGCAACCAGCATAATGATTAACATTTGTGCGCAATAGTCAATATAATTAATTCCTCCACAAGTTTCTGGTTAGAAAGAAGAGATAACAAAGAACACAAGATAAGAACAAATTAACGACAAACTGAACTTAAGAATTATTTTGGGGCCAGCGAGCTCTGAAATATTAAACATTAACTTGCATTCATGAATAGTGGACTACGAGTATCTAAGACACGGAAATGAGGAGATTCATACCAATATGTTATGCAAGGGACAAATCCTGGTCGTGTAAGAGGAAGTACAATGGCAGAGGGGGTGGTTGAAAGCAGCCAGTGAAGGATCGTGGCCTGAATGTGACGAGGAAAACTCCTGCGGCGGTGGCGGGCAGGAAATTAGGGTTCCTGCAGCAGCAATCAACGGAAAAAAGGAGAAAAGGCCGATGCTGGACTCGACGACGGGTCACGCGGCTGACCCAGAGGCCGTCATCGGTAACTCCCGAAACCGCAGATGGCGTCGACGAAGGAAGGAGCACGAACGATGGGCGTCAGGAGGCAAAAACGGCAAAGTTATCACATGTATTACCGGGAAAGAGACGAATTAATCTCGTTTCCCAATTCTATCTCTGCTGCCGTTTACTGGACTGTTTGAGTATTAAAAGGCACATGGGGGAAGGAGTTTCAAAAGGCTTTTAATATTAGTGGGTTGCTATTGAAGGGGGCAACTGTTATAAAATATTAAAGTGAGGAGTTACTCCCCCTTTTTTATTGATCGGTTGTTTAGGCTTTGGCAGGTTTGATATTTAAAGGGGAGTAAATGGTGAGGGAAAATGTCAAGTGTTCTTTTTTTAAAAAAAAAACTGAAATTAGTCAATTAATGCCCAAAGATATTAATTTCAGTTTTAAATATGATTTAATAGTTTCATTCTTCGCTTGCCCAAAACTACCCTAGTCCTAGTTTGACGGACCAATTTATTTAAGATCTTATTGGTCGGTCACATCAATAAGTCGCGATACCAAACACAACAATACATTGAAAATAAAGGACTAGCATAACGACATTGCGTTACAAATTATTTAATAAAATATAATAAAGATATACAATGATTTAATTTCAAGATGCATCAATTCTCCCGGGGTTGAAGGAACTCGACCCCGTCGAGACTGTGATGGAACCTGTCACTGAAACTTTCAAACAATGATCTGGATCACGCACTGCCTTGGCCTCACCATGGTGGGACCCATCATCGCGGCACAAAACCTTACGGCAAACCCTCTTTCCTAAAAGACACAAAAAACTCATCTCCATTGAAAAAATATAACTCCAGGTGATGAAATCAACCGCGAAGTTATAATTGTCCAAAGTTTTTCGAAAACTATTAGTTAAAAATTCATGCATTACATGCAATTGTGTAATAAAATTCAGAGATGAAAGGAGGTGAGTACGACAAAGTGAGAAGGAGAATGAATCAATATGGCAAAGGAGGAGGTAAGGCTGCAAGGAAGCATGATCAACTTGTGGATTCATTAAAATATATTGCATTATACGTACTAGTGCTAGACACTTATGAAAGTTTACGAAACCAAGAGCAACTATCGACAAATCGTCACACACAGATATCTGCCTAGCACCACAAAATTTTTAACCGAGCACAATATCTTCATTTAAAACAAACCACAGAAATCCGTTAAACTGTGTGTCCCTATTAGGAATAAAAGTTTTTTTAAAAGTTTCAATTTCCCTCATAAGGCTAACCCTAAAAAATTCAAAATTCATTTGATGAAACTCGGAATGCTCACGTACACTCACGGGATAGTGGTACGAACTAAACACGTGATCGCCAAATATAAAATCAACGAGTGGTGGTGTTGGCGGATCATCTAAAATGGATGACTTACCGGAGCCAAGTGCGTCTTCTCGGAGTAGGGGTCCAGGTAGAAGTGCGACACTAAATAATAGTGGTGTAGTGAGAGAGATGATGACGAAGTCCTCCCAGGAGCCTTAGGTAAAAGACTATTCTTTTGGGAAGAAGAACAATTTTGCGCCCACGGTGATCAAAGGAATGAGAGTTCCTCACACCATCATGCACGACGTGCCTATCGTACTGTCATGCTCTACCTAACAAGATATGACAGACATCGATGGGGGCAACATCAATAGGACAGAATCCTGATACATATTCCCGATAGAGAACTCTACGAGACAACGGTGAGTAACGGGCATAGTCATGTGACTATTATCCCCAGATAAGTGGTAGGGTCGCTCCAAGGGGTGCGTCTCGAGTCCTAGCTTCTCAACGATACGTTTGGAAACAAACTTTTGCATGCTACCATTGTCAATGCTGATGGAACAAAAATGTCTTTGAGTGTGCGCAATTGTGCGAAAAAACTCGTGTCTCTGACAATCTCGCTCAGTGGACTCACTAGGGGGAATAAGGCTATATCGAAGGACACAAACTAAGTGTTCAGCTTGTTCTCCCTCAACCTCAATAACGTTGTCAGACTCGGGCTCGGTTTGGAGCCATTAAGGAAGACTACATATTCTGGTTCATGCCCATCAGAGGAGTCAGTAACTGCGACGAAGTGGCGTCGCGGGCACTCAGAAAATTTGTGCCCAGGCTCCATACACTTGAAGCATCAGAATACTCCAGTGCTGGGCTTGGATCCCATGAGCTCCTTACCTCAGGTGAGTTCAGTGGGAGGAGCTGGGGTCCCAGTAGCGACATGAGGAGGGGAATCAGAATTCTTAGGGGTGGGGGCAGTGGTGGTGGTGCTCGAGGAAGGCCTATCAGTATACCTTTGCCCAGATGCCCTCTTCTAAAGTGAGGCCTCCACTCTACGTGCTCGACTAGACACTTCACCCAAATATCTAAAGTCATGCAACTCTAGCTCATCCCTAATAGCATAGCGGAGCCCGTTCATGTAACGAGACACCGTCATATCGTCCTCCCCGTGCAAGTCTAATCTAGACTGCAACACTAAAGACTCGTGGGTGCTGTTAGGGAAAAACTACTAAGGAGCAACTAAAGAGAGAGATCTAGAGATTAAGAGGAGATTTAGGGTTAGGAAGAAGAAGGAGGCTACCTGATCATACTTTGCATAAACCCCTAAAGGGGGCTGCCCGGATATATATATATCCGGGCATGGAGGGGCCGGCCGACCCCTCCCAAGGGGGCTGAACCCGCCTGGTTCAGCCCCTGGCCGGCCGGTTCACTGAGTGGGGGCTGAACCGGAAGGTTCAGCCCCGTTGTTTAGCGCGTCCTTGCTCCTCCGAACATAGTGGCGACTCGTAAAGCGTAGCGGGGGCGTAACATTCCCCTCCCCATCAAGAACCAACTTGTCCGCAAGTTGGTAATCCGGGTAGAGCTCCTTGAAATCGAAGAAGTCTACCCAAGAGTTTTGTGCTGGCGGCAGATTCTTCCACTGGACCAAGAGCTCTGGCCGGTATTCCGTGCCCCGAATCTTCCACCGGTGCCGTAAGATATCCTCTGGGAGCGGACGCAGCTCGCCCGCAGGCGTAACCTCAGGTAATAAGGAACTTGGCTGGACATGTGGACCCAACTTCCGCTTGAGCAAGGAGACGTGGAATGTAGGATGAATGCGGGAACCTTCCGGTAATGCCAACGTATAAGCTACCGGCCCCACCCTGCTGATGATCTGAAAGGGGCCGTAGTAGCGCGGGGAAAGCTTATGGTTGCCACGACGAGCCACAGACAACTGCCGGTACGGCTGGAGCTTGAGAAAAACTTCATCGCCCACGGCGAACTCCCGCTCCGTGCGTTGCTTGTCCGCCTGGGACTTCATGCGTTCCTGTGCCAGGCGTAGGTTCTCCCGAAGAGTGACTAACATACGATCCCGATCCAGAAGAGCCCGATCCACCGCCGGAAGGGCAGTGCTGCCGGGCTCATAGCTGGCCAAGGTCGGAGGAGGCCGTCCGTAAACCACCTCAAACTGCGTCATCCTGCTGGCTGAATGATATGACGTATTGTAACAGTACTCTGCCTAGTGTAACCAGTCCGGCCAACTCCGAGGCTCATCCATCACAAAGCAACGAAGATATGTCTCGACACCCCGATTGAGGACCTCCGTCTGACCATCCGACTGCGGATAATTGGCCCTGCTGAAGTGTAAGCGGGTACCCTGCAACCTGAATAGCTCCCACCAGAACCCACTGACGAAGGTGGGGTCGCGATCCGAAATAATGGCCCGAGGAAGGCCATGCAGTCTAACAATTTCCCGAGCAAAGAGTGCGGCCACAGACTCCCCGGTATACGGATGGCTGAGGGCCAGAAAATGGCCGTACTTTGAAAGCTTATCCACTACCACCAAAATGACTGACTTGCCTTTTGACTTAGGCAGCCCATCAATAAAGTCCATGGAGACTGTGTCCCAAATAAGCTGCGGAATATCCAATGGCACGAGGAGCCCGGCAGGAGAAGAAGTCTCATATTTCTGCCGCTGACAGATGTCACAGTGGCGAACAAACTGCTGAATGTCCCGTCGCATTCCTGCCCAAAACACGTTTGCTCGCGCCCTCTGGAGGGTCGAGAGCACCCCCGCATGTCCTCCTGTGGGAGACGAGTGGAACTCATGCATCAGAATCGTCTTCCAAGCTGAATCGGCGGGAACGACCACCCGTCCCCGATAGTATAGCCGGCCGTTACACAAGTGATAGCCGGTCGGCCCCGTCTCGCCCCGCTGTAAAGAGTCCACCAACGGCCGAAGCGTGTCCGACCGCAACACTTCCTCCTGAATATCCTCCAAAGAGTCAACCAACGGCCCCGAAATATTGGAGAGAGCAGCTCCTGGGAGGCGAGAGAGGGCATCGGCGACCACATTCTCTTTGCCGCGGCGATACACAATCTCATAGTCGTATCCCAGAAGCTTTGTAACCCATTTTTGCTGTAGAGGCGAAGAGACCCGCTGGTTCAGAAAGTGCTTCAGACTCTGGTGGTCCGTCCTGATCTTAAAGTGCCTGCCCAACAAATATGGCCTCCACACAGCCACCGCGTGAATGATTGCCAACATCTCCTTCTCGTAGGCCGAGAGACCCAAGGTACGAGGAGCCAGGGCCTTGCTGTAAAAGGCTATTGGCCGCCCCGCCTGCATCAAAACCGCCCCGATGCCGACCCCCGACGCATCGGTCTCCAGAACGAACTCCTTCGTGAAATCGGGTAGTGCAAGCACTGGTGTGGAGGTCATGGCCCGTTTGAGAGCCTGAAATGCCTCTTCCGTCTCCTCATTCCAAGAAAAAGAATCTTTCTGCAGCAGCTGGGTCAATGGCCGGGCTATCTTCCCATAATCCTGGACAAACCGTCGGTAGTACCCGGTGAGGCCCAAAAAACCCCGCAAGACCCGGACTGTCACCGGTCGCGGCCAGGACTGCATACTCTGAATCTTCCGTGGATCGGCTCGAACGCCCTGACCGGAAACCAAATGGCCCAAATACTCCACCTCCTCCTGCCCGAAGGAGCACTTGGAACGGTTGGCATAAAGATGGTGTTGGCGAAGTCTCTCAAGGACCTGCCCCACGTGGTGCACGTGGTCCTCCCAGTTGGCGCTGTAGATAAGGATATCGTCAAAGAAAACCAGGAAAAACTCCCGCAAGAAATCTCTGAATATCTCGTTCATGTTGGCCTGGAATGTCGCAGGCCCTCCAGTCAGTCCATTGGCCATAACCAAAAACTCATAATGGCCGTCATGCGTCCGGAACGCCGTCTTATGAACATCCTCCTGAGCCATCAAAATCTGATAATAGCCGGAACGAAGATCCAGCTTGGTGAATCGTTGCGCCCCATGCAGTTCATCCAGTAACTCTTCGATGTGAGGAATCGGGAAATTATCTTTGACAGTAGCGCCGTTCAAGGCCCGGTAGTCCACGCAGAATCTCCAAGACCCGTCTTTTTTCTTGACCAGAATGATAGGAGCCGAGAAGGAGCTCGTACTCGGCCGAATGATGCCGGCCTCCAGCATCTCGCGGACACTCCGTTCAATCTCCGCCTTTTGCACGTGTGGGTAACGGTACGGCCGAACATTCGTCGGCTCAGCATCCGCCTTGAGCGGAATACGGTGGTCTCGAAACCTCGGCGGTGGCAAAGTACGTGGCTCCTGAAAAACATCAGCATAATCTGTCAGAAGTAACTGTAACTGAACCGGTACCTCAGAAGGCGTGGAATCGCCGGTCTGGACCTCCCGAAGGACGGCCATCAGCTGTCCGTCCCCGCTCAACCGCTGCAAGCTGCGAAGAGAAACCTCCTTAACAGGAGATGACATGATCCCTTGCAGGCAAAACTGTTTTTCTCCGTGCACAAACTTCATAGTCATATGTTTCCAGTCAAACGTCACCCGCTGTAACTGGCGCAACCACTGAACTCCCAGCACCATGTCTGAGCCCCGAATAGGTAACAGGTAGACGTCAGTCCTTCCCACATAGTCACGTATCCGCATTTCCACTCCCCTCAGCACCCCCTCGCACTGCAGCCTGCTGTCATCCGCCACCATAACGTGAAAGGCAGCTCCCCTGTCAATCACGTGCCCAACTCGTCGTGCCACATCTGGATGTATGAAGTTGTGGGTACTCCCACTGTCCACCAGAATGGTAACTCTTTCTTGGACAATCCGGCCCGCCAGCCGCATAGTAAGCGGGGGAGCGCAACCCTCAAGAGCATGTAGAGAAACCCCGAACTCAGTTTCCTCCACATCTACCTCCAGCTCCTCATCCGGAGCCGGCTCGTCCGCGTCTTGATGCAACATGAACACCTGTATCTTCTGGCATTTATGACCTGGCACAAACTTCTCGTCGCAGTTAAAGCACAGACCCTTCTCCTTTCGGGCGGATAACTCACTCCAAGATAACCGAGTCACAGTCGGCTTGGTACCCGTAGGCTGCTCCCGTCGTGCTGCGGTCGCAGGGGTCAAAGCCGGCCTACTCATGATGCGAGCCCTCTGCCTGTTGAACCTCTCCTCCTGTATACGAGCCAAGGTAATCGCGTGGTTCAATGATCGAGGCATGAGTGCTTGCACCTCGTCACGAATGTGCTCCTTGAGACCAGATATGAAACAGCTGTAGAGTGTCCTCTCTGACCACTGAACCCGATTTGCCAACTTCTCGAACTCCGTACGATACTCCATCACCGACCCTTTTTGACGAAGCTTCTGAAGGAGGGCCTCAAAGTTCTCGTACTCCAATGGACCAAACCTGGCCGAAAATCCCTCCACAAATTCCCCCCAAGGCACGTACTCCCGCCCTCGCAGGAACCACTGCGTCCACTGGAAAGCGTCGTCCTTCAAATGGAAGGACGCTAGCTGCACCCACTGGCCTTCAGGCACCTCCTGGTATTGGAAAAATAATTCCGCCTTTTGGATCCACTCCAAGGTGTCGCCGCCCTCGAACTCCGGAAAGTACATCCGAGTTAATCCGGGAGTTAAACGTTGTCCCCCCTGACCTCCTTCCCGTCTTGCGGGCTCCCCTTGCTCGAAACCGCCGTAGCCTTGATGCGGACCTGCTCCCCAAGGAGGGGGTTGTGGCTGGCCGCCCCATCCTTGGCCAAAACCGGCCACTCCCGGTGCCCCAAATCCACGAGGAGGAGGGAGGAGCCCTCCCCTTGGCTGTCCCGTAACATCGGGGGGCCGCCGAAACCCACCGGGTTCTTCCCAGCCCCGGCGTCCCTGGCCGCGACCCAGTCCAGTCTCGCCGAACCCGCCTGCCGCGAATCCGGGCGGAATCGGCCCCGCCAAGCCCCCCTGCATCGCTGTCGAGCCCCCTGCTGGCCCGTACGCCGCCCATCCAGGGCCACCGGACCCTCCTGCGCCGATTCCGGGCGGAATCGAACCCGCCAAACCGCCATACGCGGCTGCCGAGCCCGCGCCGGGTTGATTTCCGCCCGTTCCGCCCAGTTCGGCGCCCGATCCGGCCGAATCCTCACTAGCCGGTCCTTTTCCTTTCAACAACGCCTTCAACTCCTCCATCCGGGCCTCCATCCGCCCTTCCATGGCCGCCATCGAATCGGTTAGGCCAACAACGCTCTCCTCTAGGGTTTCAATCCGTGAGGACTCCTCTTGAGTGCGAGTGGTCACCATGGACGAATGCTCTGATACCAAATGTTAGGGAAAAACTACTAAGGAGCAACTAAAGAGAGAGATCTAGAGATTAAGAGAAGATTTAGGGTTAGGAAGAAGAAGGAGGCTACCTGATCATACTTTGCATAAACCCCTAAAGGGGGCTGCCCGGATATATATATATCCGGGCATGGAGGGGCCGGCCGGCCCCTCCCAAGGGGGCTGAACCCGCCTGGTTCAGCCCCTGGCCGGCCGGTTCACTGAGTGGGGCTGAACCGGAAGGTTCAGCCCCGTTGTTTAGCGCGTCCTTGCTCCTCCGAACATAGTGGCTACCCGTAAAGCGTAGCGGGGGCGTAACAGGTGCACTCATCCACAGAAAGCTTGTCCTGTCGAAGGTTGTGGAACCTTCGATAAATAGTTTGCAGATAGTCCGGGGGGACATATCGCTTCCGTAGTTGCAACTTAAACTCTACCTACGTGGTGATAGGTGCTAGGCCTAAGGTGTAACGAGTGCGCTCTAGTTGAACTCACCAAAATAGTGCGGGTCCTTTCAGTCTAAGGACAGCATATTCAACTTGGCGATTCATTGACATTTGTTTCCATGCCATGAACCTTTCCACACGCTCACACCAATCGAGGCATTTTTCGGGCTCTACGTGACCCTCAAAATCATCTACATCAAGCTTAATTCCATCGTCCCAATGCGGTTGGCGACGGAGTCCAAGATCAGGCTGTGTAGGTTCTGCGGGCCTAGGATTTTGTTCCTCTTGCCTAGGATTTTGGTGAGGAGGCGGATTTAGTCCCAGGTGACGTTCGGCTTCTAGGTGATTAACGGTGGTTTTCAAGTTGTTTACTATGTGATTCGTGTGTCTTACGTTGGCGACGAGTGCTTCTACCGTCTTCATCAGCTCACTCATTCGATTAGCTAGGCCGCCAATACTGGCATCGATGCGATCGATGCGTCTCTCCATTTTTTTAAAGAAAAATAAAATTAATAATAACATTTTTTTTAAAAGAGAACTCTAATTTTTTTTGACAGATTTTTTTTAAATTCTACTTTTTTGGAAAACAAAAATTAAAAACAGGATCGTTCGATTCACAATAGGAGTGAATCGAACCGTTCTCTAATACCAAACTGATGCATACAAAATTCCGAAGTTGATGTTTAAAATGTTAATTTTGCGTTCAACTTAAAAATTGGTGGCGAAGTCAAGACAACATGAGTAAGGACGTGTGATAATTTAATCATGGTTTAGCAACTAGCATAATGATTAACATTTGTGCGCAATAGTCAATATAATTAAAACCTCCACAAGTTTCTGGTTAGAAAGAAGAGATAACAAAGAACACAAGATAAGAACAAATTAGTAACATACTGAACTTAAGAATTATTTTGGGGCAAACGAGCTCTGAAATATTAAACATTAACTTGCATTCATGAATAGTGGACTACGAGTATCCAAGACACGGAAATGAGGAGAGTCATACCAGTATGTTATGCAAGGGACGAATCCTGGCTGTGTAAGAGGAAGTACAATGGCAGAGGGGGTGGTTGAAAGCAGCCAGGGAAGGATCGTGGCCCGAATGTGACGAGAAAAACTCCTGCGGCGGTGGCGGGCAGGAAATTAGGGTTCCTGCAGCAGCAATCAACGAAAAAAAGGAAAGGGACGATGCTGGACTCGACGACGGGTCACGCGGCTGACCCAGAGGCGGTCGTCGGGAACTCCCGATGCCGCAGATGGCGTCGACGAAGGAAGTAGCACGTACGATGGACGCCAGGAGGTGGAAACGACAAAGTTATTGCAGGTATTGCCGGGAAAGAGACATGTCTGGATCAACGATCGGACTCTGTGGATGCGTCCAGATTCGCGTTGTGAATCAATTTCATATATTAGTTTATTATTTCTGCATTTATTTTGATGTATTTGGGTGGCCTCACCTCCAGCCAATCATAGTCGTTGACGGTGGGATGCCCTAGCCTCCTCTTTATTATAAATAGATCATGTATGGGCTGAAAGGAGGCATTGCAGAATTTGGAGAAGAACATTCTCGAATTCCCGTGATCCCGCCAGGTGTCGACTCTGTGGAACCCTAGGTGACGACTCCTAGGTGGTTATCTCCCTCCCCAAGCTATTTCCTAACTTTGACCTCTATTTTCCACCTCCTAATCCCTCCACCGCCCCTCTCAGCCCATCCCAAACAACCACCTCCTTGTTTTTCCTGCAGTCCAACACTATTACTCTCTTTTCGTGTTACTGTTCACAAATGAAATCTACTGTTCCCTTCCTATAGTTTTTCTCCCTTCCAGTTTCCACCGCCGGCCTCAGCTTTCTCTTCCACCGGCCTGCTGTTGTCTTCCCCCTGCAGCTGCCGGCCAAGCAGCCCTCCCCTCTAAGCCGCCTCTCTGCTGAGTCCTCTCAGCCGGCCGCCCCATCTGGACCCCCTACCAGCACCTTCGGTCTCCTCCTTGTTCCCCTACAGCCGCCCCCCTATCGGTCCTTCATTATCTCGCCACCAGCCTTCCCCCACGTGGAACCACCGACCAATTCCCTCTTCTCAGGATTTGAGAATTTCATCCCCGATCTGTCTTACCCTCCACTCGTACTCTACCCCTTGGCCCGGATCCGCCACCAAACATCGGATCCATTCATACCTCGCCCGGATCTACCACTACGTGGTCAAATATATCCATTTCCGGTCTGATTCCACCATTCACTGCCAAGGACAGCCACCTCCTTCATCTCCACGTCGTCGATTCCACGTTCGATCACCGTACCACGCATCCGGCTCCGAAATCTTCAGTGTCTCGGTTAGGCCACTACTTTGGTGAGTCCTTTGTTGTATTAGATTATTATTTTCAGCATATTTATATTGGATTTGATCTTATGCTTGTTGTGAATCTTTTGTATGGTAGTTATTTGTTTGGATAAATATTGTGATTTGCAGGGTTTATTCATTGCGCTCTTGCTTTGGCCTCCACGCGAAGGAAAGCTTAAGCTTGCTTTTGCCTAAATAAATTATTCTGTCTTGCGTTGAATTGTTTGTGTGAGATGATTTTATTTATTGTCTAATTTGTGATCTAACCATCAGACTTTTGCATAGCATGTATAGTTAGGTCGCAGATTTCCCGCCGCCTATAGATTCGTCCTGCGTCAGGAACTCTCTACCTGCTCTGAGCCCCGAGTCTTCAACAAACATGCCTTATCAAAAGTAACATCTATGCTATTGAATTCTCTCTACCTGATCATACAGTTTGTAGTCTTTGACTCCACACCTGAAGTCAATGAAGATTGCTCTCTTTGCCCGTGGTTCCGGTTTATCATTCCTCACGTGATAATAAGCTGGACACAAACACATTCATGTGCACATAATCTCTAGCAGTATGCCTCAATCACATCTCATTTTGTGTCCTCTTTCCAATAGCCGTAGAAGGCAGGCAGTTCACCAAATGACAAACATAGTCAAGGGCTTCAGCCCAAAAAATCCTCTCTATCCCAGCATTAGACAACATACATTGAACCTTCTCTGTCGAAGTCTGGTTCATGCGCTCTGCCACCCCGTTCAGCTGTGATGTCTCCTTGATAGTGAAGTGATGCTTTATACCCGATCTCTGACATTCTTGCAAAAACGCATTCAATGTGTATTTGTCTCCATTATTTGATATGATAAATCGAATCGTTTTGTTAGTTTGAGTCTCAATCAACTTTTTCCAAGTCAGAAGTATCTCAAGAACTTTGTTCTTATGCTTCATGGTGTACACCTAAACATATCTGCAATAATCATCAATGAAGGAGACGAGGTATCGTCACCCGCTGAAAGATTTCGTCTTTGTCGGGCCCCAAATATTTTGTATGAACATACTCTAAAATATCTTTTGTACTGTGGACGACAGTGCCAAAAGATACTCGTGTCTTCTTACCCAGCACACAATTCGTACAAAAATCTAATTTGTAGTTTCTTACTCCTTTAATTAATCATTGTTTTCATAAAGCCTGCAGAAAAGCCTCTCCAGCATGAGCCAATCTCATATGCCATAAAGTAGTGACATCCAAAAAATCATCAGCGATGACCACATTTTCGGTAATTGTACTCCTCTAAAGATAATATAGATTGTGGTGTTAAACTCCTCTCATGAAAACCAAAGCTCCGTGACTGATCTTCAGAACTCCTGCCTTGATCACTAACTTGTAGTCTTTGACTTCTAAAGCCCCAACAAACATCAAATTCTTTCTGATATCTGGAACATGTCTGACCTCTATCAACTCTCTCACTGCTCCATCATGCATCCGAACTAGAATACTCCCAACACCAATAGTACGACAAACCTAATCATTGCACATAGTAATAACATCAGTATCCAGAGACTTGTAAGTACAGAACCACTCCTGATTGAGACAAATGTGATAAGTAGCACCCGTGTCCAGAATCCAACATGAATCATCGGTAAATAAACACCGGGGAGTGACATGGAGAAAACATCAGAGTCACCACCACTAATAATCTCTTGAGTAATATGGGTCTTCGCCTCTGAAGAACCTCCCTTGTTTTTTAACTTGGGGCTTCCAATGACCCGTCCCCAAATAGAATGCGTGTTGATTGCGCCCAAGACTGCAACCATGTAAATTGTCACGCTTCTGAGCATTTTTATTACTCTTCTTGTGTCAGTTCTTCTTTTTCTTAGATCTGCTCCGATGAGACACCAGTGCTTCAGCCGACTCCGCCTTCGATGACTCTTTATTACCTTCGACGAAACTCGTGGTTGAGCAATGCCATAGACACCTCACTGTACTTCAAGGCCCCCTTCCCATGAATGAGAGACAGTGAAGTTTTCATACTCATTTGAAAGCGAATTCAATAAGAGCGGCTTGTCTTTATCGTCAACATCCTCATCCAAATTCAACAGATCTGCCAAGAATTTCGTGATCTCATTTAAATGCTCATCAATTGAGACTTCACGTCTCATTTGAAACCAGTACGATCGACGCTTCACGTGGAGGCGATTCTCCGTGTTCTTTGTGAGATACCAGTTCTCCAGCGTGCTCCAAAGATTTCCCACAGACATTTCCAACATAACCCCGCATTTGTTTTTTCTGTCCTTTTGTGCTGGCCCTGCCGAGTAAGAAAGAAAGAAATATCTCTCTTTTCATTTAATGTCACCCCTTCTGAAGATTACCAGTATTGGATAACCCTCCGAGCTCCACAAAGATCACGTCAGGTGCTATTCTCTAGCGCCGCCAACAAACGGCCTTCTAAAATCAACGCCTCCTCCAACCTCCTTGTTGTATCTGGTGCTTGTGAACGTTGAACGCTGCCTCTGTTGAACAAAGGTAAGGAAACTCAGATCTGCCACCACCTCCAACCCTTTTCACACTGGCGACGCTTCCTTTATGCAGCCCTCTCCTCCGATCGAATAATAGGGATCCTCACCTTTTTTTGTCTTTTGTTCCTACAATTGGTTGTGTAGAATAACAACAAATTTTTTTAGCGCTAACCTCCTCTTCGTAAACAGAAGATTCACGTCCAAGCGCCGCTCTCTAACGTGTAACCGTCTCCCAAATCAAAATCTCTCCGCAACCTGGCTTAGAGAAGGGGGATGAACGCTGGATGGGAAGGGGAAGCCAGAATAGGGTTGGTTTTGGCATGGGAGGGGCTGGAAGAAAGTTATTTTGGGCTTAGGGAAAGGGGATGATGTTGCACGATCGATGCGATAAAACAAAAATCAAACAACAACAAACAAAAGAACATGATGTAATTTACGTGCTTCGACGAGAAACGCCTATGTCCACAGGGAGGGGATATTCACTATCACCGGTAGGGGGAAAACGAGAGGTCAATACAAATTATAACTCCTCACAAAATATGAACTCTAGCCTCTCATATTTGAAGGATTTTTAGGTCCGGGCTCCGTTTGGAAATCGCCGTCCGGGTGAGAGGAGGAGTTGCCGCGTGGAGATATCAACGATGGCGATTTAGAGAAAGAAAAGCAAAGGCGCGAGAAGTCCCGCACGCGAGCACTTTTAGTCGCGCGCGAGTGCCCCGGAACCCGGGCGGAATAAAATCCCCTCATATTTATAGGGAAAGTTAGGGCAAACCCAAAAAGATAAAAATATCCTCTCAAACCAATAGATGAAGGCTGGATGGGAAGGGGAAGCCAGGGTGGGTCGTTTTTGGCGTGGGAGAAGTTGGGCTGAAGCTATTTTGGGCTTAGAAAAGGGAAATGAGGGCTGGAAAGAGGCGGGCAGGGCGGCGACAAGGTTGAGGAAGGGAGCATGATGGTTGGGGAAGGAGGGAGTGGCATAACTTGAGCAGGAGTGACGACGGCAATCGAGGGGGCTCCTGAGGCGTCGGTACCGCAGGCGGACGAGCGCATCACCCACGACGTCGCACCATGAGAGTGTTGTCGTGACCGAAGGAGAGAGATCTCTTTCCCTATTGATGCCCTTTTCATTCAGCTATTTATTAGTCATATATAAGAGGGTGGATTAGGTTAAATATATCCAACGGCCATGATCGTCTGATGGATAATTTAATTTTACTCTTGAAATACAAGTAATTTTTTTTAATACATAAAAATATGAAAAATCGAGCCGATCGCGATCGCAGTCTCCGATCGTCCATCCGAAGGTCCAAAAATAACAAATCCACAAATATCTGAATGGACACGTATCGATCTCCACCAGTCAATTAATTTAAATTAACTAATTAATTTTAAGACCGTAAAGTACCATTAAAACTTAAAGACAAGTTTTATCGTACTGCAATTAGACGAGCGACGCTCTATGGTTCTGAGTGTTGGACGGTGAATTGTGTACATGAGCAAAAATGAGAGCTGTGGAGATAAGAATGCTTAGGTGGATGTGTGGAAACACGATACTGGATAAAATTAGTAAAGAATGTATCAGACGGATAAGACAGGAGTGACATCAATTATAGAGAAGATGGGTGAAGTTCAACTAAGATGGTTTGGACACGTACAAAGGGATCATTGGAGGCACCTGTTAGGCTTTGTGAGAGTTTAGTCACTGGGCATGTTAAGCTAGGGAGGGGTAGACCAATAAAGAGTTGGAATGAAACTGTAAGGAAAGACTTGATGTACTTACGCATTAATGAGGTTATGACTAAAGATAGTGTTCAATTGCGACAAAGGATCATTTAGCCGACCCCACTATAGTGGAATAAAGGCTTGAGTGTTGTCGTTGTAACTAACTAGTTTTTAAATTAG
The DNA here is from genome assembly GCA_039583875.1 of Platanthera guangdongensis. NCBI lineage: Eukaryota > Viridiplantae > Streptophyta > Magnoliopsida > Asparagales > Orchidaceae > Platanthera > Platanthera guangdongensis. The sequence goes on along the minus strand of CM077155.1, from coordinate 159,578,676 downwards.
ATATCAGTTTATTTTTAACTAATTAAGAAAAGAATCTTTTCCTATTTAGGCATTGTTATTAGGTAGTTAGGAGGAGTCTATACCAGGAGTCTTATCTGCCATCAATTCAGGAAATATGTTTTCCTTAATTAGCATGCCTCAGGTACATATATAAGGGGATGTCATGTATGCGTCTTTCATCCTATGATCACTTGAGTTTTGCTGTTCTCCTGGGGGAACCAGCCCTCAGGATAATCTTTCGATCCCCGATCTTGTATCCGTTTATGTATTTTGTTCTCTGTTTGTAAAATTTGGTATAATCTATCATCACATCCTCCTTCCACCACTCACAACTTTCTTATATGTAGTATGGAACTTTATCTGCCAAGTTTTCCGCTTATTTAAGATTTTATTCACATTAACGCAGTGATTTTTTTAGATATTGGCTTTCTAATGCATCTCCGAATGTTTTCTTTTCCTGTTTTATATTCTCCATCTGTCATTGGTGCTGTCCTGAAATTGCTTTATGACAGATGTTCCTCCTACTGTGGCTGAAACAAAGTACAATTTTCTGAAGTCATTCAAGCGACCTATTCCCAGCATATACAATAATTTACTGCAAGAGCTTCTTGTCCAACAGCATTTGTTGAGGTACAAGAGAACCTATCAATATGATGCTGTCTTTGCACTTGGCTTTGTCACAGTGTTTGAACAGCTGATGGAAGGGTATCCTAGCAGCGAGGATCGGGATACTATTTTCAGAGCCTATATCGAAGCCCTAAAGGAAGATCCAAAGCAGTACAGGTTTTCAATCTGAGATTTCTTTTAATGTTTCATATCTACTTTTTTCAGCATAAGATGCATAGCTTATGCAAGATTTACGCCTATTTGGCTGGGCGGAAATCCCTTGGCGTGAATCTGGTGGAACATTTTTGTGGTTCCGCGACCGTTTGGTGCCACCATGGTCGGGCATTCTCCATACTACTCGCCCATGATATCTGCGGAATTCTGTAGATTGAGTTATTCTCACAAATAAACTTTTAGATAGTGTCTAGTTCTCCCAGTAAATAAACAATTTAATATACGCATTAGTTTAGTATTTATATTAGTATTTGTTTGCGTAGAGGATTTAATCCCACATTGTCTGTCTGTGTCCAAGAGTCTATTGTAATGTTATATATATCCCCCTATGTGGAAGAATAAGATAACCTAAATTTTTCCTCTTTATTTCTACTTGGTATCAGAGGCGAGGAACCCATTACTCCCGATTCCGCTCCCTCGCTCGCGGTTGCTGGCGTAACCTCGCCGCTCGCTCCCGATCCCGATCTCGCTCTGCTCCGTCGCTCGCCCTTCGCAAGCCCCGTCGCTCGTTGGCGTAGCCCTAGCCCGCTCGCACCCTTCCGCTCCCGCATCCAGCTGCTCGCTGGCGTAGCCCTAGCCCGCTCGCGCTCATCCCGCTTCCCGTCGCTCGCTGGCGTAGCCTGGTCCAACGGACAACCGCTCCATCCGCACCAGCCGCCTCCGCATCTCCCTTCGTTCGTTCAAGCCGGCTGTTTTATCCTCCATGGGGGCTGCCCAAGACACCATGCTCACATCCTCCGGTGTTCCTTTCGGCATCGAGATCTAAGGGACACCCGTAGGATGTGCTTTCGTTTGCTGTGAGCTTTGCATTCTCTCCGATGGAGGATCAATCTGACATCTCCCCTAGTCCTCAATCCGGTACTCTTCTCAGTTCCTCTGGCGATCCTCCACGGAGTCATGGACAATCTGGCTCGTTGAAGATTACTACTGTTGCCTTGGATGACACAAATTATCTGGAATAGTCCAGGGCGGCCCAACATGCTATTCGCAGTCACCAGCTATATGGACTCATTGATGGTACCACCGTTGAGCCACCTCGTGCCGATCCCTCACGGAGAAAATGGGATTCAGACAATTCGTTGGTTGTCTCGTGGTTATTGCATTCGATGTCCCCTCAGGTGTATCGCAGTTATATGTTGTTGGAATCTGCTTATGATATTTGGACAAGGGCCCGTGATACTTACTCTCAGGCCGACAGTTCGATGCAAGTGTATGAGCTCACTCGCCGTGTTTTGGAGCTGAAGCAAGGGAATATGACTGTTGACGCCTACTATTCGGAGTTTGAGCACTTCTATCAGGAGCTGGATTTCTTCAACACATTTACTGCGGCTTGCACTGTTGATGCGGTGGCCCTTCAGAAGGATAAAGATCGATTCTGGGTTCATGTCTTCCTTATGGGGCTCAACATGGAGTTTGACGTTGTTCGCCTGCATGTCCTCCATCGTGAGCCACTGCCCTCTCTTCGGGAGGCCTTTGGCATGCTCCTCAGTGATGAGAATCGTCGTCGCACTCTTGGCCCCCCTACTGATCACTCTGCGCTCGCCGGGCTGTCTCGCGGACCACCTCCTATTTGTAGTCATTGTGGGAGGAAGGGTCATACCAAAGACTCTTGCTTTCATCTGCACCCACACCTTGCCCCTGGTGGTCGGGGCTCTGGTTCTCGTGGTCGTGGTGGTGGCCGTCACTCTGGTGATTGCTCTCAGTCTTCTGCGCACTCTACTGAGGTTCTGGAGGACAGCCCCCAGGGTCTGTCTGCTGTTGAATTAGAGGCTTTCCGCTGTCTGTTGCTTTCCCACACAGACTCTACCCCTGCTGATGCTCATGCTGTTGTTGCTACTTCAGGTCTGTCCAGTGCTCATGATGTGTCTTCTCTTTCCGAGTGGATTATCGACTCGGGTGCGACCGACCACATGACTGGCTCTGCCTCAGGTTTTACCTCCTATACTCCCCTTTCTGGGCGTGATAAGGTTATTGCTGCTAATGGCTCTCTCTCAGTCATTACTGGTAAAGGGACTGTCACTTGTTCTCCCGACCTATCATTGTCCTTTGTTTTGCATGTCCCGTCTTTTCCTCGCAATCTGCTTTCCATTAGTCACTTGACTACCTCTTTAAACTGCTCTGTAACCTTTTATCCTGATGTTTGTGTGTTTCAGGATCTGGATACGAGGCGGACGCTTGACAGTGGTAGGAACATTGACGGACTGTACTTGCTGGACCAGCCCTCTACCAGTGCTCTTTCATCTACCAGATCTCCGACTCTTCATGACATCCGGCGCTGGCATCAGCGCCTTGACCACCCTTCTGTTTTTTATCTTACTAAACTGTTTCCTGCTTTTCATTATTTAATTCGGTCGTTTTCTTGTGACACATGTGAACAATCTAAGCATGTTCGTCAAAGTATTAGTCATTTGTCTCCTCCTAGTTTATGTCCTTTTGATGTTATTCATTCTGATGTTTGGGGTCCATCCCGAGTGTTATCTTTATTTGGTTATAATTGGTTTGTTACGTTTATTGATTGTTACTCCCGCACTACGTGGCTTTATCTGCTTAAAAATAAAAGTGATGTGCTCTCCTGTTTTCAGTCCTTTCATAAGATGGTGACCCAACAATTTGGTGGCACGATTCGTGTGCTTCGTAGTGATATTGGTGGGGAATATGATGACCCGGGGGCGTTTGGGGCCTATCTTGCCAATCATGCCATCATTCATCAAACCACATGTGTCCACACTTCCACTCAAAATGGGGTTGCTGAACAGAAGAATATGCACTTGCTGGAGGTGGCTCGGTGTTTACTTCTTGCTATGCACCTTCCCATATCCTACTGGGGTGATGCAGTTCTCACGGCTGCGCATCTCATCAACCGTCTTCCCTCTCGTTCCATCTCCTATGATACGCCCCTCGCCCGTCTCGCCAAGAACCACATCGTCCACACCTCTCATATTGCTCCTCGTATCTTTGGTTCAGTCTGTTTTTTCCACGTTCATACCTCGCACCGTGATAAACTGGATGCGCGTTTCATTCGATGTGTTTTCGTAGGGTACTCTCGTACCACCAAAGGATATCGGTGTTATCACCCTCCGACTCGTCACTACTATTGCACTGTTGATATTACATTCCGTGAGGGGGAGTTGTACTTTGGTCCTCGTCAGGGGGAGACAAGTAATAACAGTGACGAGACCATCGACTCTTCTCTTTCGATTGTCGACTCTTCTCTTCCGCTTGTTATCACTCCTCATATTTCCCCTTCTGCTCCACCTATATACACATACTTTCGTCGTCCCAAGGCTATTGAGCAAGTGCAGACTGTTGATGTTCCGCCAATACCGGTGACTGTTTCCGCTCCAAATTCTGATGATGACCTTCATGTTCCTCTTGCTCATCTTATAGGTAAAAGGGGTGGCACCAAACACCTCATTGCCAACTACATTTGCTATACTCACCTCTCTCAGGCCCACAAAGCCTTTATCTCATCCCTTTCATCTATTATGATTCCTAATACATGGCAGGAGGCTGTTCAAATACCTGAGTGAAAACAGACAATGGAAGAGGAACTACGTGCCTTGAAACAAAATGAAACTTGGCGGCTCACTATCCTTCCTCCTGGGAAGCGAACGGTCGGGTCCCGATGGGTCTTCACAGTGAAACATAATCAAGATGGGGTGGTGGAGCGGTACAAAGCTCGCTTGGTGGCTCAGGGGTATACCCAGGTCCAAGGCATTGACTACCAGGAGACCTTTGCTCCTGTTGCTAAGATGAACTCAATTCGAGTGCTTCTCTCCTATGCTGCGAGTTGTGGATGGGAGTTACAACAGCTCGATGTCGAGAATGCGTTCTTGTATGGTGATCTGGAGGAGGAGGTCTACATGAATATTCCCCCGGGATTTGTTACCGAATGATCGAATGGGAAGGTCTGCTGAAACAGTCTCCGAGAGCGTGGTTTGGACGATTTAACAAGACCATGATTCAGCTAGGATACACTCAAGGTCAAGCTGATCACACTCTCTTCATCAAGAGGAAAGGTGCGCAGGTTTCTATTTTTATTGTGTACGTAGATGACATCATCATTACTGGAGATGACTTGGAGGAGATTAGTCACCTGAAGAAATAACTGGGCAAGGAATTTGAAGTCAAAGATTTGGGGAAGCTGAAATACTTCTTGGGAATTGAAGTTGTGAGTTTTCAACGGGGAATCTTCATCTCTCAAAGGAAGTATACACTTGACCTTCTGGAGGTGACTGAGATGCTTGGGTGTGCCCCTGTGGACACTCCAATTGAGGCTAATTATAAAATTGATGCGGATACTAGTGGGGAGAAAGTGGATGCATCAAAATACCAACGATTGGTTAGGAGGCTCATATATTTGTCCTATATTCGCACTGATATTACGTACGTTGTGGGCATCCTAAGCAGATTTATGCACTCTCCTTCTATACGTCATCAGCAGGCTACCTTTAGGGTGTTGCCATACCTCAAGAAGACACCAGGGCGTGGGATTATGTTCAAAGTTAATCGATCGTTGGAGGTTGAAGTGTTTACAGATGCTGATTGGGCTGGTAGTCAAGAAGACAGAAAATCTACCACTGGGTATTGTTCATTTGTGGGAGGCAACCGTGTATCATGTAAGAGCAAGAAGCAGATTGTTGTAGCACGCTCAAGTGCTGAAGCAGAATATAGGGCTATGACACAAGGAGTTGCTGATGGATTGTGGTTGAAGACTATTCTTCAAGATATGGGTCTCCAGGTGAATAAATCTGTTAATATCTACTGTGACAACAAGACAACCATCAGTATTTCGCACAATCCAGTACAACATGACAGAACCAAACATGTGGAAGTTGACAGACATTTCATCAAAGATCACCTTGACAAGGAGAATATCTGCACCCCATTTGTGAACTCATTTGACCAGCTTGCCGATGTTTTCACCAAGGGACTATGCAGTGACAACTTCAAAGACAATATTGATAAGTCGGGAATGATCAATATATATTCTCAACTTGAGGGGGGAGAGTTGAATATACGCATTAGTTGAGTATTTATATTAGTATTTTTTTGCGTAGGGGATTTAGTCCCGCATTGTGTGTCCAAGAGTCTTTTGTAATGTTATATATATCCCCCAATGTGAGAATAAGATAACCTAAATTTTTTCTCCTCTTTATTTCTACTTAAACAACTAATTTTATCAAATGCAGTGAGGATGCACATAAGCTTGAAGAGTGGGCTCAGTCACAGAACGCTAATTCCTTAATAAATTTTTCGTCAAGAGAAGGGGACATTGAAAATATTCTAAAAGACATTGCTGAAAGAGCCCAGGGTAAGGGAAACTTCGGTTATAGTCGATTCTTTGCAATTGGAATTTTCCGTCTCCTTGAACTGGGAAATGCAACTGAGCCATCAGCTTTGGAAAAGGTTGTTTTTTGCCCTTTCAGTATATATCTTCATACTTTCCCACCGTGGATGTTTGAAGCTCATATTTTCTGTTACTATTCAGAATTTAACATTTTTTACTTATGTCATAGTTTTTCCTTTCTGCTGCCCTGTAAATCTTACCATGATTTCCTCACTTTCTTGCATCATTCCAGCGATCCTATATTATTTCTCTTTTGCAAATCGGAGATATTTCATTTCCGCTATAGGTCCTTAGGCATCTTGTCCTTTGTAACTTATTGTTTGCATTCTCTCCATGGGAAAAATCCACATGCTTAAGTGGTGATCATTAATAAGAAAATAACTGCAAGAAAACATCAAAAAAATCCAAGAGAGGATTTATATTGTTCGACATTGTTTCCTATGCCCATTGACGCGCGATTAGTGGATTGTTTCCACTAGATCTCAGAAAAATACATGATATGAGTTTGCACAAATTTTCATCTTGCTCTGTAAAATTGCCTTCTCTTCGCCAATCTCTCTTTCTCCTTTCTCCTTGCTCAAAAGATTTGATGGCCCAAAACCAACTCTACTAGCATGTGGCTATATTGTATGACTGATCATGTCTGTTCTTTTGCTTGAAAAACTCATTTGTTCTCTTTTGGTTAATTCAATTGTGACGCAGGGCGAATCTACAGGCGGCGGAAAACTCGGTGGCCTAACCCTACATGCTATGCAAAAGCCCGACAGAAAAATCACAATTAGATAATAAGTTCTAACATCCCATGCAAATCATTCACAGCAAGACAAATATTTTAATTAAAGAGACACAAACTTAGCCTTTCCTCCGCATGGAGGGCCAAAGCACGAGCGCACGGCGAATAAATTTTGCAAATCACGATAATTATCTAACAATCTACCACAATACAAAGTATCCAAATTAATATAGTGATCCAACCCAATATAAAAGGGCTGAAAATAATAAACCAGTACAACTAAATCTCACCAAATAGTGGGCTGACCAAGACATTGAAGAATCCGGGGCCGGAGATGCATGTACGGCGATCGAGTGTGAAACTGGTGGCGTGGAAATAACGTTGGTCGCTGTCCTCGGTGGTAGATGGTGTAATCGGGCCGAAAATTGGTAGATCCAGCCACGTAGATAGAGATCCGGACGGGCGAAGGTAGATCCGATAATATGAGATCGGATCCGGGCTAAAAAATTCCCGATCTGGGCTGATCCGGAAGGGAAAAAGCTAACGGAGGTGGTTCCTCGAAGGGGAGGGGTTGGCGGCAGTGACATGGAGGCTAGGGTGAAGAGGCGGCTGCTGTATACAGTGGGGAAGGGGGCGGCCAGCGGCCGGAGTTTGTCGGGGGGGGGGGGGGGGGGGGGGGGCGGTGGCCTGACGAGTGGTGGCTGGCCGGTGGTTTGAAGGGGGTGGCCGGAAGGGGTTCAGGCCGGCGGCTGTATGGAGAAGAACAGCCAACCGTTTGCTGATTTTGAAACTATAAGAATAGAATAGTAAATTTCATCAAAATGAAATAGTAAAGGAAACAGGGCTTTGCTGATTTTGAAACTATAAGAATAGAATAGTAAATTTCATCAAAATGAAATAGTAAAGGAAACAGGGCTTTCTCTGGACCGCAATACGTGGGCTGTTTGGGAGGTTGTAGAGGACCGCGGGAGGGAGTTGGGAGGGGGAAAAGAGGGCTAGGGTTAGGGGATATGTTGGGGAGGAAGATAAACACCTAGGAGTCGGCACCTAGGGTTCCACAGAGTCGGCACTGTGTCTTGATTGCTGGAATCCGGGATTTCTTTTCACCAAATTCCGCAATGACCAGATCAGCCCCATATCACCTCTATTTATAATAAAACAAGGATTAGGGCATCCCCCATCAACGGCTATGATTGGCCGGAGGTGGGGCCACCCAAATACATCAAAATAAATGCAAATATAATAAACTAATATATGAAATTGATTCGAATCCGGACGCATCCGTGGAGTCCGATCGTCGATCCGGGCACGCCATATATGGAAAGTCTCAAATTGGCCCCGAACGGGCCCCAAAACTCGTCATCCTCTGCAAGTGCTCGTCTATGCTCCACATCAAATTGTGAGCTTGCATTCGAGTCATTTGCTTTCTACAACCTTAATTCACTTCAGTTATGTTGATTTGCGACATGTGCTCATCCATGTCCTTAAATACTTCGGTTGAACCTTGGCCTTTACACTTCACTGCATGTCTCGCATTTGTAAGAAACAAAAAAATTCACGAGAAACTCAAAATGTCGATGTCAAACGAGTCGCACAGAAGTTACGAAAAAAACTATCACCAAACTAGTCCTAGAAAGTATATCTCACTTCGAAACCTGTCAAAGAGCAAAGTCTGTTTCTATAAGAGGAAGGATGAGCCGACATATCAACTAGTGGCAGAAGTAGTGTGATCATGCTAGAGGTGCGACACTATCAAGTATCAACAGTGAGCATTGGCTGTGGTTTCTTTTGGTTGAATGGGTTATTTGGCTCTGATACCATGTTGACATTAGGACTTTGAAAAGCTTGAATCATAGTGATGCATGTTTGAAGCAATTTCAGGTCATCGCCCATGTTTCGCTACCTCCAGAGCAGCAAGTAATCATCTTTACGGCAGGACTTCAAGAATGCCTCTGAATGGATGTAGAGTTCGAAGACCCCCGTGATTTACTCACTGCCATGAGTTTGACATGACATTGTGAGCGCCAATTGCAGATGGATCGCGATGACTATAGATCCACGAGTGTCCTCTCGAACACCCTAGCTGCTCTTCCAGTGGAATCCCAACACTGGCGTTTACCATATGCTTCACTTGTCGACAAATGAGCTAAGAGGTTATGTTATAACTGCGACGAATAGTACAGTAGGTGTCATCGCTGCAAACTGTTTTTCTATTTCGAAGTAGAGGATTTTGGTGAGACAAATGGTATTAATTGAGCCAACCGGCGAACTTCAATCCCCCTCTGTGCTTGAGAACAAGGAGTGATGTTATGCGCATCGGGCCTATCTCTTATTATCCTTTTATTTTTTATTGTCCTTTACATCGCATTTTAATAAGTCCAAGTGTTAAGACTTAGTTACGTTTATTTGTCTTTTATTTATGTTTCTGCTCTTTGTAAAGCTGACCCTATTATAGTGGGATAAAGGCTTGGGTGTTGTTATGCCCTTTGTAAGTCTATTTAGAGGATCCCTTGGGTCTTGGATTATGCAAGTATTAGTCTTTCTTCCTTTGTCTTCAAGAGATATTTGTAGTTCTCTCTCTCTCAAGCATACCCCACCTAGGCAGTCGTACTTCCGACTCCACAATATCCTACTCTTGTCCTCCACCATCATCCCTGCCTCCGGTCACCCTTTTCAACAACTCTACTGGCGATCTACAATGAGCCTGTAATAATGGGATCTAAATCTATTCTTCTTTGGAAATTTAGAACAATTTGTATCCTTTTGTTATCTTAGGTTTATAGCCTTTCCTTCCCTTAAACCACACATGTTTATTTTTATGTTTCTTTAATAATTGCTACCGTAGGAATTATTCTTCAGCCCACGCTTCCTAATTCTGCTAAATATCTAATTTCATCTTTTTATGGCAAACTCAACTTATTTTGTCAATGAAATTTGCACAGGCGAATATTCGGTAACATAGCTGGCCTAATTATATATATTTAAGAAAATTACTAAATTTTCATGATATTCTCTTATTATATAATACTCCCAAGGTACATTTTATTTTAACCTGACAATATTAACACTAAGGCTCCGTTTGGCACGGTCGTGGCGGTCATGAACATGGAGGTTAAATTGTCATTTGTTAACGCACACTTAAGGAACTTCATTCACTTTTATGTTCAAACGGATGATGTTTGTAAGGTGATCCTTAACGAATGACGGTTTAACACATGCGTTTACGACCGCCACCACCATGCCAAACATGCCAAACGGAGCCTAAGCTTCTCTCCACTGAATGAAAGTTAAGAAAATGAAATGAAATTCCAACACTTTATGGGTTAATGATGAATATGTAACTACTTATTTAATCTTTTCAACTTTTTTTTCAGTTACCTTCCGCGGAAGTTCTTGTCTTTCAAACACAAACAAAAAGATATCATCATTTTTTTCTTATAGATCCAAGATACTTATATCTTTCGTATCATAAATGCTTCTATTTCTATTCAAGATTCCATGTGCCATAATAATCACATATAATTGTTCTATCCTTAAACCTGGTTCTTTCATTTTGGCAGCTTTGTTCCGCCTTGAAGGTAGACAAAAGAAGTGTAGACAGGGACCTTGATATTTACCGCAACATACTGTCGAAGTTGGTCCAGGCCAAAGAGCTTCTCAAGGAATATATTGATAGGTAAGAAAACTCTATCTTCCAGCATTGTAAACAAGACAAATAAGTGAACTTATTTGTTATATGCTAATGCTTAAATCGTCTAAACATCTCACAGTGACAAATGTGGTGATTTTGTTAAACAATAAGGGCATTTATTTTATGTGAAATGTCAGACTCCAGTTGGATTTTAATCTCTGAACTAAAAACAATACTCTTTCTTATGTGTTTATTGCTGAACTTTTTGACACCAGCCGTCTACTTTCTGACTATTTCTCCATATGATGTTTAAAGATCTTCCAACTTAATATAACAACTTAAATCATTGCACCAAAGAAAATAGAGTGGCTTAAAGTTTAGTAATTTAGAACGCTAGTTTAAAATAGTTAGGTTGTTAGAACTTATGCATTCAATCTAAAATCAATTGATTGTAGGTGGAGGGACCGAAAATGCACAAGACTATATGAGTTTCCTAGTATTAGCCCTTTATGTATAGTGTATATAAATTTTAACACATGAACTTTTTTCTATGTTGTGAGAGTGACCGTTGGGCCTAACACGCTCTGATACTATGTTAGCAACCTAAAATTAATTGATTGTAGCTGGCGGTGCCCAGAATCTATATTAATTGTGCAAGGCTCCACGAGTTTCCTGTTGTGGGACTATATTCTCAACAATCTCTCTTGCTATCTAATATGTTCCTCGGTTCCATACTCATAAAGGCTTGGAAACATACTTTGCAGGGAAAAGAAGAAACAAGAAGAAAGGTTGGGATCGCAGAAGCTAATGAAACTGTTACCAAATGTATAGGTGACTATCAATATATAAGAAGGTAGCCTCTCTGTATTTGCCAGCTTCAATAATTTCAAATGCTTGCTTGAAGAATCTGCCGCCAATACTTAGCTTTTGTAAGTGCCTTTAAAGATTACTCATGTCTTGTTATGTTTGCATGGTGCTTATTGTCTTCCTATGAAAAATGGGACAGCATGATTGCTGGTTTACTTAGAGATTTTTTTCACGTTTTTCCTCTTGTTGTATTCTTATTGTTCTCATTTGTAGTATGTGAGAACTGAGTATGAATCTAAAAGCATTCATTAGGTTGTCTTCATTGTGTAAATTATGAGTTTGAGTATGGCTTAAATGTTTAGTATTTCTTGAAAGACCGAAGTTAAGCCAGCGCTCTGAGTGATTTGATATGCCAATCAAGTTACAATTGAGTTGATTTTCTGTTTTGAGACCTAATTCTTTGGTCTGCAATGCTGAATAAAATAGATGATGATATATTGTCCAAGACAACCAATATGTAGGCCAAATGGTAGATCAGATTAAGATTATACTGTTATAAAAAGACTAATTAAATGCAAATTTGTGTTTCTGCCCTCGACTCCCTGAGTTTAAGGCTCTGTTTGGCATGATGGTGGTTGTCGTAAACGCATGGGTTAAAACGTCATTCGTTAACGATCACCTAACAAACATCATCTGTTTGAACATTAAAGTGGATGATGTTCCTTAGGTGGACATTAACAAATGATAATTTAACCCCATGTTCATGACCGCCACCACCATGCCAAACGGTGCCTAAGGCTTTGTTTGGCGTGCCGTTTTTGCTGCTGTGAGTTTGGACAAAAACGTTACGGTCATAGAATGTTTGGCATGATAGCGGTTAATGACCACCACCTAGAAAAAGAAAACTAGTTTTGAACATAAAGTGAATGAAGTTTCTTAGACAAGGTCGGGTGTGACGCGGTTCATAGTCATCACATTCATGACCCCCACCGCTGTGCCAAATGGGGCCTAAGGCTTCGTTTGGCGCGGTGTTGGCGGTCGTGAATGCGGTGATCATGAACCGTCGTTCGTGAACGCGGTGGTCATGAACCGTCGTTCGTGAACGCCCAACCTCATCTAAAAAAATTCATGCGTGCTCAAAACTAGTTTATTTTCTTGGTAGCGGTCATAACCTTTGTCTTGCCAAACATACATTCTACGATAATGATGTTTTTGACCAAACTCACCTATGCAAAGAAGCCGCGCCAAACGAAACCTAAGTTAGCTTGGTCTGGAAGTGTAACGATCCAGGACCGGCCCCACATGGGCGAAGCTCCACTGAGATCGTTCGGGTTGCGGCCCATGCAACGCCCAACCCCTTTCCGCGTCTGTTTCTCGGTCGCGGCGGGTTGTTGAGGCCGTAATTTGATCCCGCAACCTCCTTGATAAGTAACCTTTAAACCATTCCTCGTCATCAACAACTCTGTTGGTGATGAGGAGTGGTTTGAAGGCTCCTTATCAAGGAGGTTACGGGATCGAATCTCTGTCTCAACAACGCGCCGCGACCGAGAAACAGGTGCGGATAAGGGTTGGGGGTTGCATGGGCTGCATCCCGGACGATTTCAGTGAAGCTTCGTCTATGTGGGGCCGGTCCTGGATCGTTATAGAAAGTTCCATGTAATGACGCTGGTAACATATTAATTTATAGAACTCTAGTTTTAGATTGCGCACGTGGTTTCTGGGAGTTATAATTACTGCATTTTATTTGAGATATTGTTGTCTTATGATTCTCAAAGATTATAAGAAATTTTCAGGGTTTGGACTTAAAAACCTAATGATTATTCGAACCTGTAATATTTGGTTCTTCTGCTGTTTATCATGTTAATGAAGGTGAGTCTGAACCCAAAACAAATGCATTTTTATGGTGCTGGGAAGAAGAGTTCGTTCTCACCACCTATGAATTGATGCTTCGTCTGGAAGCTGTCTTGATCATGATCTGCTTTGTCGGGCCTTTCTCGACTCGACTCGACTCGTTTTTTTGTGCGTCAGATGCACACAAGCTGTGTGCGTGGGGAGTAATCCAACCCGTTCATCACCTGTTTTTGTTTTTTTAACTTTTTTAAAGGCGCTTTTTCCCAACCTTTGGATCATGAATCGGACGGTGCGCCTACGCTGCGCACATAGACCTATGTGCGCACGCCGCACACGCACCTAAATATCTCTCCCTTTCCTCCTTGGGCCATGTCTATACGTCATCATGTCCATGCATGATGCGGTTAATTTGTCAAAAAAATCTAAAGCACATTTTTTTGGTCTATGCATAGGCAGAAGAACTTGGGAGTTCCACTCTCTCGTATTCATCATCGTTGCAACTTCTTCCTGCACTCCAATCATGTAGGGGCATCATGTGCGGCTCCTCGTGATTTTGGATTTCTCGTCACGACAATGAATTTCGATTACTTATATATATAGAAAACAGTGGCCAGATGGCTGAGAAATGGATTTGGCAAGACGATGTTTTAGAAAAAAATGGTCTAAGAGAGATAATATTGATCCCCCTCATGTTGAAATTCCTGAATTTGTCGTGTTACTACGTCTCCTAGAATTTTATCTTAGGTAGAACATTAAGTATGAGAAAAAAAACTATGTTTGGCTCGATGACAGTGATCATGAACGTGATGATTATGAACCGTTTTTCATGAACGTCCAATCATACCTAAGAAATTTCATCAACTTTTATGTTCAAAATCAATTTTCCTTAATTTCTTGGTGGTGGGCATAACCATTATCATGTCAAACATACATTAATTCTATGTGGGTGTCATTTTTTTGTCCAAACTCATCTTGAGCAAAATCGCTACTCCAAAGGGAGCCTAAGGCTGCGTTTGGAGCGGCTTATCGCAGCTTATTAGCTCCGGTGAGGTTGGACAAAAACATCATTATCATAGAATGCATGTTTGATATCACAAATTTTACAAAAAAAAACTAGTTTGAGACATAAGATTTTGCTATGACAATAATATTTTTGTCCAACCTCATCAGAGCAAATAAGTCGTGATAAGCCGTGCCAAACGCAGCCTACATGACATACCATTTTTCATTAAAAATATTACTTAATTTGCTCTCAAATTTGACATGCAGCTAGCCTCGTATGAATGAGGCGGCTAAAACATTGGATTTACATGCATGCAGAGTTTGTCGAGGTGCCTAATGGTCTATAGATCTCTTAAACAATTTTATAGTGCTCTCTAGCTAGGTCAGTTTGTTAAAAATAATCCTGCATTTGTAAGAAGCTCTAGATATCACTTATAATTATTGATGAGGACCAGTTTGTTGCTCCAAACCAAAGCTAACAAATATATGGCATGTATCATCTACTTTAGAATTGCAACTTTAGATTGTTAGGCTTGGCTGTGATTCATAAGCATTCTTGTCATGGTGTCACCTAGGCGTCCAGGCGCCTAATGACGCACAAGGCTTTGAGCGTCTTATTTTTTTATAAAAAAAGGGAATCGACTGTGATTTTTATAAAAGTTGTAGTCTATTCTAGAATAGATTGTGATTTTTATAAAAACCACAGTCTATTCTACCTTGAACCTAGTATAGACTGCGGTTTTTATAAAAACTGCAGTTTATTCTAGGTTCATGATAAAATAGACTGTGATTTTTATAAAAACCATTGTCTATTATATCTATATTAGAATCGTGAACAGTAAATTTTTGTTTTTACCTCAACTTTTTAAGTTTGACTCTTACAGCCTCTGCAAAAACTCTAGCGATTTTGTGAAATTTTTGCCCTCCTTTGATTCGATTTGGTGATTCTTCTTCGGCATAACACATATGTTGGTTTGATTGTGTCTGACATCTACCTCAAATCTGAAACACACGTATCCTACAAGGCTCCAATCATTCTCTCATTTAGGTATACCATTTCTTCATTTTTTTCACTTCTTTATTTCACCGTCTTGTTGTAGTGTTGACTGTGTTGTACTATATAGGTGTTTTCTTTATGAATTATGACATCTTAGAAGAAAGGTTAAATGGTTTTGAGCATGAGATCCTATATTTTTTTAACTTTGTAAGCAATATAAGCATTAACAAATATTTATTTGTATAGGAGAAAGTCAGGTTAATACATAGAGAGCAAAAACACAAACTTTTCATATTACTTCCAGAATGAGTTATTCTGGATTAGAAAAAAGATGATATTAGTTCTCTCTGATACTTTTTATTATAAAAATTAGTTTTCTCAAATCTCAATAGGTTAAATGATAATTTATTTTTATTTTATTGTCAAGATTGAACAAGCTGCAACTGCACCAATTTCACGTGCAGAGTTATGAAAAGTTGGTCACAAAAGAAAGACTGGTGAATACATTAATAAAGATGTAGCTGATTTGACATATAAAATTGTAAGTGTAAATGTATCATTAACATTTATTGTTTTTGCTTGAGATGAGTTGTCGAGTCAAGAGGCCCATAGAGCTAAAATATTGTCAAAAGGAAGAGATGACATTCTTGTTTTTTGTTTTAAGCAACGAACATCCGGGCAGGGTTAAAACTGGTGGCATGTTTTTCATCATTAAAAGTTTTTTCAAGGATGATAGACGGAGTGAGAACAGATCAATAACTCGTATTGAAGATGTGGAAGTTATAGTCCAAAAATGATTGAGCAAACAACAAGAATTATGAAGCCTACAACAATAAACGCATCAAGCAGAAATGAGTGCTATGAAGAATCAAATTGAAGAACTTATGTTGGAACTGGAATAGTTAGGTCTCAAGAAATATCTCAGGTATTATTATATTTAATTATTTATATTTTTATAAAATGTCATGCTCTCTTTTTGTTGAGCAGATAATAAATAATTTTTTTGTTATTTTTGGTTTGTTTGTCGTCACTTTTATATGCATCATCATCACCAAAAAAAGTATCTGAAATATCACATGAGTTTTTACCTTCTCCGGTATAATTAATATTTAAGATTTTTATGTCATCGATATTGATGTCTAAAATACTAATTTTTTTAATTTGCACAGAATAAAAATGAATTCATTGTCATATTACCCGGCTTCATTATTATTATGGAGAAACAGAATAAAATGATATCTCTGGTATTAGATCCAATAGTATTTGAGACAGTTGAATCAACAAGTACATTCTTTGAAATTTCAGAGTTATACGATTTTGCTGATATAAAAAAATTGGAGTTAACATCATATTAACATGTATCGGGTGAGTATCAAATATTATAAACATTAGATTTTTTTTATTAATATATAAATTGATTTTGAATTTACATGTACATAGAATCACAAATAAAAAAATTACAAACGAAAGAATTATATATTTTCATAATTTGATATCTTTTTTTGCTTTTGATAATAAGTATGCCAAAAAAATTCAAAATCACGAGCCGAAGATCTAAAAATCAGACTTAGTCAACTTCAATCAGATTCTTTATTATTTTTTCTCTATCATGGATTTTAAGTATTTATTTTTTGTTCTAATTAAATTAATAATTATTTCATTTGTTTCACAGAGAACATTGGATGTTGACTATTATTGATTGCAGTATAAATACAGTTTATTGTCTTGATCCATTAAATCATGATATTCATGATGATATTAAAAATGTCATTATAAAGTAAGTTTATTAATTAGTTTTTTTCTATTGAAATTTAGATTTGGTTATAAACTAAAATTTTTTATATTTTATAAAATACATTTAAGGGTTTGGCAAAGGATCAACATATCAGTTTCCACAAACCAAAGGTTTTAAAGTGAAAGTCGGTAAGTTATAGTCTATATGTATTGTAATTTTTTAAATATTTAAAAATTTGATATTAAAATGTTTACCAATTGTTTATTTTTTTAGTACCCAAAACAATCAGATAGTATTCAATGTGAGTATTATATCATGTGCTTCATGATTGATATAGTTAATGCTCTTAGGACTGACAATGTCATCATTGGTAAGTTAACTGCATATAGATTGATAAATGATAATAATTTTATTGAATTGATTTCAACAAATTTTTTTTATTGCAATCTTTGCAGATCTATAATGGAGCGACATAATTTACGTAAGAGAAAATTGATAATATTTGAGATAAGAATTGTGATTATATAATCACTACATACAAATAATAATATGACTATATGAGATATAATTGAGCATGATCTTTAAATTATTTATTGCATAGAAATAGAACAAATGAATATGGTCTTTAAATTGTCTTTAAATCAGTATGGTCTTTAAATTGTCTTTAAATTGTTCATTGTGTAGAATAATTACAGTTCATTTGATAGTTCTATTTCTCAAATAATGATGATTGATTTCTTTAGTTTAAGAATATCTGGTTATATCATTAATATAATCACTATCATGTGCCCATTTCTTTTAGTATGGATATTGGCCCGACCTAACTCTGCACTTTATAGGTTTTGTTCGTGAAAGATGGAATACAAAAACAATAACGGTCTTGCTCTATCCGTTGATAGCAATGATCTTGATACAAAAACAGATCCTAAAAGAAAAGTAAAGTCAAAGAATTATGAATGGAAGTATGGACATTGACCCAACCTAATAGATAAAAATACTGTTGAATGTAATTTATGTGATAGATTGATTAAATGTGGAATCAAAAGGTTGAAGCAACATCTATGTGGTGGGTATGAAGATATATCAAAGTATTTAAAGACAACTTCTAAAATAGTAGTTAAGATGTATTCAACTTTAAATTGTTAGAAAGTAGCGAAAAGAAGTGAAAAGTAGAGAACAAGCGAATAAACTTTTGAATAATTGAAATTTTATTATCCAAAAAAGGTATCTATTACAAAGGTATGCCCTCCTTTATATAGAATGGAGGAGAGAAGAGAGAATACAAATAAGAGATGTGGGACTATAATTTACAGGACAAGCGGACTATACAAAACAAATCGCACAAGCCGCGCGGTTAGACAGCAGGGCTAACCGCACGGCTACCACCAGAGAGGAAGAGAGACTGCCAGGGTAGACCGCCAGACCGCCCGGTCTCCAAGCCGACCAAGACAAACCGCCAAACCGCCCGGTCACCAACTTCAACACTCCCCCTCAAGCTGGAGCATATATATCGATCATGCCCAGCTTGTCGCAGATGTGGAAAAAGGAAGCGGACACCGGCTTGGTGAAGACATCTGCCAACTCGTTGTCGGACGTGACAAATGGAGTGCAAATCTGTTTCTTCAATATTTCTTCTCGAATAAAATGACAGTCGACTTCTATGTGTTTTGTTCTCTCATGAAAGATCGGATTTTTGGAAATGTGTATCGCGGCCTTATTGTCACAGAACATAGGAAGAGGATAGTTGTAAACCTCTCCTAAGTCAAGCATGAGAGCCCGCAACCACTTCAACTCACATGTAGTCGATGCCATGCTACGATATTCCGCCTCTGCACTAGACCTGGAAACGACAGACTGTTTCTTGCTTTTCCAACTCACAAGATTGCCTCCAACAAATGTGCAGAAACCTGAAGTCGATTTGCGGTCCCCTTTGTCATCCGCATAGCTTGAATCAGAGTAAGCTTCAACCCTTAGGTGACCATTCTTCTGAAATAGGAGTCCTTTCCCTGGAGCAGCTTTAATATACTCTAATATCCTCAGAGCAGATTGTAGATGACACTCCCTCGGAGCTTGCATAAACTGGCTCACCTTGCCAATAGCATAGGCGATGTCGGGTCTGGTAACCGTGAGATATATGAGCTTGCCCACCAGACGCCGGTATCTCGTAGGATCAGAGAGAAGAGGTGAGTCATCTGTCCAAGTTTTTGTCTTCTCCAGCAGCCATAGGACAACGTGCAGGTTTAGCACCAGTGAGTCCTGCATCCTTTAAAAGATCAAGAGCATACTTCCATTGTGAAAGGACCATGGAGTTGGGCTTTCTAGAGATTTCAATCCCCAGAAAATATTTCGGGGAGCCCATATCCTTTGTAACCAGATGTTGACGAAGGTGTTTCTTGGTCATCAGTATCTCATCCTGGTCATCGCCAGTAAGAAGAATGTCATCAACATAAACCGCAAGAACAACAAGACCAGAGGCGGTTTTCCGAACAAACAAGGAGTGATCTGCTGAGCTTCGTGTAAAACCAATGGCCGCAACAATGCCACTGAACTTGTCAAACCAGGCACGAGGACTCTGCTTGAGGCCATAGATAGCCTTCTTTAGCCGGCATACCCGTGTCTCCCCCTGAGCAACATACCCAGGAGGTTGCTCCATGTAAACAGCTTCCTGCAGATCTCCATAGAGGAAGGCATTCTTAACATCGAGCTGCGAGATGTGTCAATCCCTGTTGACAGCCACAGAGAGAAGAACCCGAATAGTGCTGAGGCGAGCCACGGGCGAGAAAGTGTCAAAGTAATCAACCCCATAAGTTTGGGTAAACCTTGGCAACCAGGCGAGCCTTATAACGATCCACACTGCCATCCGGGAGAAACTTCACCACGAAGACCCAGCGACAACCAACAACATCGGTGCCGAAAGGAGGCGGAACAAGGGTCCAGGTACCCCGTTCAGTGAGAGTAGCAATCTCCTCATCCATGGCAACTTTCCAGTGAGGAATAGTAAGGGCCTCCTGGTAGGAACGGGGGGTGGTAGTGGCCGAGATAGCCAGGGCAAAGGCTCGGCGAGCAGGGGTAAGGCGGTCGTAGGAAACAACCGCAGCAAGAGGATGGTGGGTACAAGCCCGAACCCCTTTGCGAAGAGCAATCGGGAGATCCAGGTCAGCAGGTACCTCAGTATCCGGAGTATCCGTGGTGGAGAGAGCTGGCCCGGGAGTAGAGAGAGATGGCAGCGGAGTGGAGGGAGAAAGCGGAGTAGAGGGTGGAGAGGAGGAGGATGGGGAAGACGGTGGAGAGGGTGGAGAGGATGGAACCTCAGTGGGAGCAGAGGGAATGGATGGGTTGGTATGAGAAGTAGGAGCAGGAGGAGGAGAAGAGGAAGCGGGAGAGAAGTAAGATGCATTGGCAAAGAAGGTGACATCCGCAGAGACAAATTGCTTGCGGGTAACAGGGTCAAAGCAACAATAGCCTTTCTGAGTGGGAGAGTAGCCCAGAAAGACACATTTGGTGGCACGGGGTGAGAGTTTATCACGGGTGGCAGCGGGAGAGTGCACAAAAGCGGTGCACCCAAAGATGTGTAGAGGAAGAGGAAAGGGATCCTTGTCCGGATAAAGAATGGAGAAGGGGGTAGCACCGTGGAGAACGGTGGAGGGAAGACGATTGATGAGATAGCAGGAGAGGAGGACAGCATAGCCCCAATAGGAGCGAGGAACATGCATTTGAGTCATCATAGTGCGAGCGACATCAAGGAGGTGACGGTTTTTGCGTTCCGCCACCCCATTTTGTTGTGAGGTGTAGACACAGCTGGTTTGACGAATAACACCATGGCGAGTGCAAAAGGAGGAGAAGTCGTGGCTAAGATACTCCTTAGCATTGTCAGAACGAAGGATTTTAATAGACGTAGCAAACTGAGTTTTAACCATCGAATAAAAGGAGGTCCAAACAGAGAACAACTCGGAGCGATCTTTGAGAAGATATACCCATGTAGATCGAGAGAAATCATCAATGAAGGTGACAAAATAGGAACTGCCCCGACCGATGGTGAGGGTAGGAGCGGGACCCCATATGTCAGAGTGAACGAGGTCGAACGGATGGGAAGAGCCCCGACTTTGCGTTTGTGGGAAGGAGGAGCGGTGATGTTTGCCAAGTTGACATGCATCACAGTTTAGAGGAGGATGATGAGAAGGGAGGTGCGGCAGGAGCTGTCGTATAATGCGGGGAGGAGCATCTCCAAGGCGAAGATGCCATTGGAGAAGATCTGTAGAGAGGAGGAGAAGGCGGATAGAGCAGAAACGTTGTCGAGGAAGTAGAGGCCACCACTCTCAGTCCCGGTAGCAATCGTCCGTTGAGAGTCCGGATCCTGAAAAGCACAAGAGGTAGGGGTGAATGTGACAGAACACCGTAGTTGCTTGCATAAAGAAGTAACCGATAATAAATTGCACGGAAACTTGGGCACATAGAGGGTATCAGCTAAGCAGAGAGATGGAGTGACTTGAACCATGCCCGTCCCATGGACCGGGGAGGGAGATCCATCAGCAACAATGACCGGGGGCAACTGAGCCTGTGTGTCAAGAAGAGAGAAACATTGAGGGTTGTCTGTCATATGATTTGTTGCACCAGAGTCGATGAGCCATCGTCCGCGAGTCACAACATGAGCACTACCAGAAGAGGTGACCACGGAGGCGGACAGGCTGGAGGGGAGGAAAGCCATGGAAGCAAGAGAGTAGCAAACCGCGACGAGAAGAACAAGCCGCAGAAGAGAATAGAGAACCAAGCCGGGCGACCAGAAAATAGGTCGGGCGGCTAGGAAGGCCACTTCCAAGAAGCCGAGCAAAGCAGAGGGAAAGAAGTCGCACGACCTGAAAAAGTCGGGCGAACAGAGGAGAACAAGTCGCACGGCCAAAGATGAGGCCGAGGCGACTAGCAAGCAGGAGCGGGTAGAAGGCAACAAGAAGTAGAGCACGGCGGAGATCGCGAAAAGGTCGCGAAAAAAGAAGGGGCAAGCCGCGCGGACAGGGCGCGCGGGCAGACGGAGAAGCAAGCGGCTAAAAAGCAGGCAAAGGTCCAGCGGGGAAGAGGTCGCGCGGACTGAGAAGGCCGAGCGAACAGAAGAGAAGAGAAGAGCAGGTGACCGCGACCAAGATGCGGGTGAAAAAGGAACAACCCGCACGGTCAGGCAGATCACAGCAGCAAACCGCGAGTATAGAGACAAGACTCGCGGACAGAGACAGACCGCAACGACTAGGAAGTCGGAGAGGCAAGAAAGAACAAGTAGCGCGGCGACAACGAAACAGGTCGCGGCGACAAAGAGTAAGAGGAGAAGAGAACCAAGAAGAAGCAAGCCGCACGAACAGGGCGGCGGACAGAAACAAGCCGCGCGGATAGAAACAAGCCGCGCGGATAGAAGAGAGTGCAAGCCGCGAATCAAGTCACAGAACGCGGAAAACAAGTCGCGAACAACAGAGGGCGCACAGAATCAGGAGGAAATGACCGTGTGCTCTGATACCATGTTAGAAAGTAGCGAAAAGAAGTGAAAAGTAGAGAACAAGCGAATAAACTTTTGAATAATTGAAATTTTATTATCCAAAAAAGGTATCTATTACAAAGGTATGCCCTCCTTTATATAGAATGGAGGAGAGAAGAGAGAATACAAATAAGAGATGTGGGACTATAATTTACAGGACAAGCGGACTATACAAAACAAACCGCACAAGCCGCGTGGTTAGACAGTAGGCTAACCGCACGGCTACCACCAGAGAGGAAGAGAGACTGCCAGGGTAGACCGCCAGACCGTCCGGTCTCCAAGCCGACCAGGACAAACCGCCAGACCGCCCGTCACCGACTTCAACATAAATGATAAAAAAAGAAAAGGTAGATTTGACTGTTGATGATGATAATGAGAGTAAACAAGAAATATAGCAAATAAGTTTACAGAATGTATTCCCAACATTATCTACACCTAAATCTTCATTTATCCCAAGTTTTAGGGCAAGTGTCAAAAAGAGAAAATTAATCCACTTGCCACAAAAGGGGCCCTATGGATGCTCATGTGAGACGTGCTCCTGAAGATGTAATTGATGATAGACGTGTTAAAGGTGCTACACAAACTACTACTAAGAGATGTTTTAGATCTCCCGAAGAGAAAAAAAGAGTTGATAGTTATGTTGCTAATTGGTTCTATGAATGTGAAATTTTATTCAATGTTATAAAGACACAAAGTTTTGAAGT
Source organism: Platanthera guangdongensis (assembly GCA_039583875.1). Classification (NCBI taxonomy): domain Eukaryota; kingdom Viridiplantae; phylum Streptophyta; class Magnoliopsida; order Asparagales; family Orchidaceae; genus Platanthera; species Platanthera guangdongensis. The sequence continues at coordinate 159,555,508 of CM077155.1, read as the reverse complement.
AATATATGATTGAAGCAGTTGGATAGTATGAGCCTGGTTATAAAGACCCTAGTTATCATGATTTACGAGTCCCTTTGTTATTTAATACAAAAGACGAAGTTAAGAAGATGATGACAAAATATTAAGCATATTGGAGGAGATATGATTGCACTCTTATGTTATGGTTGGACAGACAGGAGAGAGAGAGAGAGATTTGATCAATTTTCTAGTCAACTGTCCAGAAGAATTTTATTTTATGGGTTCTGTAGATGCATCCGGTCAAATTCAAGATGTTACAATGTTATCGAAGTTGCTTGATAGTAAGATTAGAGAGATATGAGCAGAGTGTGTCCTTCAGATAATTTTTTTGGTTATATAAATTTTTATATTCCATATTTAATGGTCTATAAATATAAATATATAAAAAGTTATGTTTTATGTAGGTGGTGACTGACAATGCTTCCAATTATAAGACAACTGATAAAATTTTAATGAAGAAAAGACTCACATTTGTGCTAACAAGAAATAATAGACTGAAAATTGGAATAACAAAATTTTTTATTATCCAAAAAAATGAGTATTACAAAGGTATATCCTCCCTTTTATAGAATGAAGAAGAGGAGAGTGATTACAAATAAGTAATGTGAGACAAATAATTACAGGTACAAGCAGTTATACAAAAAATAGATCGCACAAGCCGCGCAGTTAGACGAATAGGCTAACCGCCCGACAACAACTATAAAGAGAAGACAAGCCGCTAGGGGAGACTGCTAGACCGCCCGGTCTTCATGTCATCTGCGTCAAACCGCCAGACCGTCCGGTCTCCAATCAACAACATCTCGGCTACCAAACCGATGGAGAGAAGACAAGCCGCTAGGGGAGACCGCTAGACCGCCCGGTCTTCAGGTCGCCTGCGTCAAACCACTAGACCGCCCGGTCTTTAAGCCGTCAGGGTCAGACCGCCAGACCGTCTGGTCACCATACAACAACACTCCCCTTCAAGCTAGAGCATATATATCAATCATGCACAACTTGTCGCAAATGTGAAAAGAGGAAACAGACACAGGCTTGGTGAAGATATCTGTTAACTCGTTGTCGGAGGTAACGAACGAAGTACAAATCTGTTTCTTCAAAATCTCTTCCTGAATAAAATGGCAGTCAACTTTAATGTGCTTTGTTATCTCATGGAAGACTGGATTTTTGGAGATATATACAGTGACATTGTTGTCGTAGAACATAGGTAGAGGATGGTTGTATACCTCTCTTAAGTCAAGCATGAGAGCCCGTAACAACTTCAATTTACACGTGGTCAACGCCATACTTCAATATTCCGCTTCTACACTAGACCTGGAGATGACAAACTGTTTTTTGCTCTTCCAGCTCACAAGGTTTCCCCTACAAATGTGCAAAAGCCCGATGTGGACTTGCGATCTCCTTTGTCATCAGCATAGCTAGAATCCGAGTATGCTTCAACCTTTAAATGACCATTCTTTTGAAACAGTAGTCATTTACTTGGCGCCGATTTAATATATTCTAATATTCTCAGCGTAGGCTGTAGATGACACTCCCTAGGAGCTTGCATGAACTGGCTAACCTTGCCTACAACGTAGGAGGTGTCGGGTCTGGTTACCGTGAGATAAATGAGTTTGCCGATCAGACGCATGTACCTCGTAACATCTGATAGAGGAGGCGACTCATCTGTCCAGGTTTTATCTTCTCTAATAGTCATGGGGCATCGGGCAGGTTTAGCCCTAGTCAACCCTATCTCTTTTAGAAGATCAAGAACATACTTAAGTTGGGAGAGGACAAATGAGTTGGGCTTTCAAGAGATTTCTATCCCAAGAAAGTATTTGGGGAGCACATATCCTTCGTGACTAGGTGTTGATGGATATGTTTCTTTGTCAAGGCTACCATAGCCTGGTCATCTCTAGTGAGAAGAATATCATCCACATATACAGCAAAAACCATCAGACTCAGGGAGGTTTTGCGAACGAACAATGAGTGATCGACAGAACTTCTTGTAAAACCCACTGGCGCCACAATGCCGCTAAACTTGTCAAACCAAGCCCGAGGGCTTTGCTTTAGGCCATTTATGGCCTTCTTCAGCCTGTATACCCATGTCTTCCCCTGAGCAACATACCCGGTAGGTTGCTCCATATAGACATCCTCCTGAAGATCACCATAGATAAAGACATTCTTGACATCCAGTTGGGAAATATGTCAATCCCTATTGACGACCATAGAGAGGAGCACCCGAATAGTGGTGAGACGAGCAATGAGAGAGAAGATGTCAAAATAATCAACACCATAAGTCTGAGTGAAGACTTTGGCGACAAGGCGTGCCTTGTAATGATCCACACTGCCATCCAGACTGAACTTCACAACAAAGACCCAGCGACAGCGAACAACATCGGTGCCTAACGGAGGAGGAACAAGGGTCCATGTACCCCGCTCAGTGAGGGTTGCAATTTCCTCATCCATGTCAGCCTTCCAATGAGGAATAACAAGGGCTTCCTGGTAGGTACGGGAGTGGTAGTGACAAAGATAGCCAACGCAGAGGTCCTGCGAGAAGGAGTAAGACGAGCATAGGAAACAACGGCAACAAGCGAGTGTTGGGTACATGTCCACACCCTTTTGCGAAGAGCAATGAGAAGATCCAGGTCGGCGTGTTCCTTAGTATCTGGTGCATCCGTAGCGGAGAGACCTGGCCCGAGAGTAGAGAGATGGTCGCAGAGAAGAGGAAGAGAGCGGAGGCGGAGAGAGAGGAGTAGACGGTGGACACAACGGAGGAGGAGAAATCTCGGTAAGTGTAGACGGGACGGAGGGGATGGTAGGAGAAGCAGGAACATCAGGAAGAAAAGAGGAGTCACGAGAGAAATATGACGCATTTTCGAAGAATGTTACGTCCGCTGAGACAAACTGCTTGCGAAGAACAAGGTCAAAACAACAATTACCTTTCTGAGTGGTAGAGTAACTCAGAAAGACACATTTGGTGGCACGTAGGGAGAGTTTGTCACGTGTGACGGAGGGAGCGTGCACAAAAGCCGTGCACCCAAAGATACGCAGAGGGAGAGGAAACAGATCATTGTCCGGATAGAGAATGGAGAATGAGGTTTGACCGTGGAAAACCGTGAAGGGAATGCGATTGATGAGATAACAAGAGATGAGAACGGCATAGCCCCAATAGGAGCGTGGAACATGCATCTGTGGTATCAGAGTGCGAACGACATCAAGGAGGTGACGGTTTTTGCATTCTGCCACACCATTTTTCTATGAGATATAAACACAGCTACTTTGATGAACAATCCCATTTTTGCATACAAAAAAAAGAAAAACCATGACTAAGATATTTTTTGGCATTATCAGAGCGAAAGATTTTAATAGAGACATCAAAGTGAGTTTTAATCATAAAGTAAAAAGATGTTCATACAGAGAATAATTCGGAGCGATCTTTTAAGAGATACACCCACGTATAGCGAGAGAAAAACACTGAGCATTACCGTGACTTGAACCACTCCCGTCTCATTGACCGATGAGGGAGAGTCGTCCGCAATAAAGACCGGGGGCAACCGATCATGTGTTTCTAAGAGAGAAAAACACTGAGGATTGCCAGTCATATGATTGGCAGCATCAGAGTCGATCAGCCATTTACCATGAGTAACAACGTGGGCACTACCTGAAGACATGACCAGCGAGGTGGACTGCTTCGAAAAGGAGGTGGAAGCATCCCCAGAGGGTCGAAGATGTGGATGTTTTATCCAGTAGCGATCAACCATATGGCCGGTGCAGCCATAGTGAGAGCAAAGAAAGCGGGAAGGACCATGCCTGCCGGATTGGTGACTGCGGCCACTAGAGCCACTCCGCTGAGTCTGGTGAGCATAGTTGTCCAGTTGAGGAGGGGAGGATAACAGCGGACGTTGAAACAGAGAGGTAACTGCGACGATGCAGATAATAGTGACATCCAAGGTGGGAGATTCCGCTTCGCCAAAGATCTGTTGACGGATCATGTCATAAGACTCAGGAAGTCGTAGAAGATAACACACAACCAGAAGCTCCTGGAAGTGCTTGTGTTGCTCAGCTAGATCTGCAGAGAAGTGACGATTCTGGAGAATTTCGGCTCCGAGAGCCTGAACCTGTTGGTAAGCAGCAGTAGAAGACATGAAGGGATGGGCAAAGAGGTCCGCATATAGAGTATAGATGCGAGACATCGGAGCCCCCTTTGAGTAGAGAGCGGCAAGATGAAGCCACGCAGCCTTGACCGTTTCATCAAGACAGATGACAAGAAGGCACTCATCAAAAAGGTTGTTAGCCAGCCAAGTGCGAACAAGAGCGTCGCTAGCGTCCCAATCATCAAAGAGATCGGACTCTAGAGCAGGAGGGTCATCGGTGAGATGATGACATTTGCATTGTGAGCGAAGAAGAAAGGTGAAGGAGACACTACAGTCCATGTAGTTGGAACCGATGAGTTTGGAGACGGTGCCAAGGTTACCCGAAGGAGTAGGAGGACGAGGTGGGTGGGCCACGAGAGTAGTATTGGTAGAGGTATCAGAGAGAGCCATAAGAAAAAAACGAGAGACCACGCGAATAGCAAAGAGGCCGCGTGAATAGGGAAAAAGAGAGACCGCGCGAACAACAAAAAGGCCGCGCGGATAGGAAAAAGAGAGACCGCGCGAACAGCAAGGAGGCCGCACGAAATAGAGAAGAGAGACTGCGAAGACAGGTCGCGAAAAAGGGGGGGAGAGCGATCAGAGAGGCCGCACACACAAAGGGCAGAGACAAAGAAGAGAAGGAAGCCGCGCGAACAGGCCGCAAGAAGAAAGGGCAAACCGCGCGGACAGAAGAAGCTCACAGAATCAGGTGGAAAAGATCCAGTCCTCTGATAACATGTGCGAACAAGAAATAATAGACCAAAAATTGGAATAACAGGATTTTTATTATCCAAAAAGTGAGTATTACAAAGGTATAGCCTCACTTTTATAAAATGGAGGAGAGATGAGAGATTACAAATAAGCAATGTGAGACAAGTAATTACAGGTACAAGCGGCTATACAAAAAACAGACTGTACAAGCCGCGCGGTTAGACGAATAGGTTAACCGCCCAGCAACAACTATAAAGAGAAGACAAGCCGCTATGGGAGACCGCTAGACCGCCCGGTCTTCAGGTCGTCTGCGTCAAACCGCCAGACCGCTAGACCGCTCGGTCTTCAGGTCGCCTGCGTCAAACCGCCAAACCTCCCGGTCTTCAAGCCGTCAGGGTCAGACCGCCAGAACTCCCAGTCACCATACAACAACAATATTATTCTTGACTTTTTGTATAGCTCATTGAATTAATCTCATGGTAGAAGATATATGCAAGCAGCAACAAAACAAAATTATGATAAGAAAGACAAATATGATTACAAATTTCATCAACAGGTGCACTCAATTACTTGATGCAGTAAGGACTATAGGTGGTGATTTAGTAAGGCATTCAGTAATTAGATTTATCACATCATTGCTTACTATACAAAGTGTGCTTAAACATGAGGAGAAACTGAAATTATTCTTTGCATCGCCTTCGTAGAATGCAGCTAATTTGACAAAAACTGAATCCGAGAAACAAGTTGTTAAAACAATACTTTCAGCTATTTTTTGGAATGGAGTAAAAGATTGCATAAAGGAAAAAAACCATTGATTGTCGGTTTGTGATTAGTAGATGAAGATGAAAGATCGGCTATGTCTGAATATATGTGAAAATGGAAGAAGTTAAATAAAAGATCAAAAAATATTTTGATAATAAAGAAAGATTATTTTAAAAAAATATTGAGATTGTTGAAAATAGGTGGACAAATCAAATGCAGCAAAAATTGTATAGAGCGAATTTTTTTAAATCTAAACAAATATTTTGAATATGAAGAGAAACTTAATGATGTTGCTTGAAAATATTTTAAATATGAAGAGCAACTTCCTTTGGGCAGCGCGCTCCTTACATCAACTGCCTTCGGGCAGCGCGCTCCTTACAGCAACTACCTGCGGGCAGCACGCTCCTTACAGCAACTGCCTCCGTGCAGCGTGTTCCTTACAACAACTACCTCTGTACAACACGCTACTCACAGCAACTGCCTCTATGCCGCGCGCTCCTCAGAGCAACTGCCTTTGTAACACCCCCTATCCGTCGCATAGCATATAGCAGTAGGTCCGGCCGGGGCCCGACGCCATATACCACAGACAGACCGGGTGGTTACGTATGGAAACCATCCAACCAATCTCAACGTCCTACACAGAGCATTCTAGCGGAAGCAATTTATTAAAGTTGCAAACAAGAACCCAGCACAAGCATGAATGTCCACTAGCAAGATAATAGGAATGTTATTACAAAATACTCAAAAGTCGGCCTTAAGGCCTTACAAAATGTTTCACTTGTCTTTTACATGATTTCCAAACCTCGGCACGCAGGCCGGCCATACATGAACAAAACATAAAACATTTCCATTCGGGCCTTCGAGGGCCAGCTTCGCAAAATGGGCTTTAGCCCGCTATTGACCGCTTGTTCCAGCTGCACCTGCAAGCAAACAAACCACCGCACGGTGGCAAACAAAGCAACGGTCAGCAATGCTGACCAAATTATAACGATCCCGCCCCCAACTCGGGGCGGCGATGCTCCTTCCCTGCATTTCATTAGCACAAGCGAGCAATGCATATAATCATAGCCATTTCATCACAGACGTTGGCTCGTACGGCCACACGTCCCGTGCACTCAGGGCACATTCTCGGTGAACCGGTCGATGTTACGTCAAATAAAGCCATGAACATTCCGGACTCACCACCGCCTCTTGGACGGCCATTCCTATGAGCAATTTGTCTTCATGGTATTGGTCACGTCAAATTAAGCCATGGACCACCGAAGACCCCCATTTATGCCAACGGCGAGTCCCATGTAACCTTAGGTCGCTCTAACCGGACGACATAAAGCGGGTACGGCTCCATCTAACCCGTGCTCACATCGCAACGACAATTTAAGCCATATGCGCGGGTCAAACTTTCACCGAGTCCCATTCTACCGCAAGTCACATAACCTCGTTATGTTCAAGTTGGCTTCCAAGCCACCAAGTTGGCAAGACCTCGTGTCCGCCCAGTTTTCCGGGTGCACCTTTGGGTTAGTCCCCAAGGCTCCCTGCTGCAATCTACCGCGTAGAAAACCCGAAAACACCAAATAGCACGGAGTCTTCTCCGGCCTTATGCAATGCAACATCACCGATCCGGACTAACATGTCCGGGTAGGCTTCAACCAAAATGCCTAAGTCCGTTCTCGCATACGGACGCTAAACAACGGGGACTTTACATATCTACCCGAAGGAACGCCTCCAACTCTTCGCAAACTCGCGAGAGGGGGCTTCCTATGCTAAGAAAGAGAGCTATCATGCTCAAAAGTGAGGATCGTTACCCTTGCGGTCCTCTTTGGCGCCATCGAAAAGTAATCGGATGGAAATCACCGCACTTGCGTTGCCTCCGTGGATCCGGAGTCGGCTTGCGATTCGGAGCTCCGAAGCTCCTCCAATGGCGGATCTAGCTCCTCTTCTTCTTGCCTTAGCTTTTCTTTCTCCAAGGGTTTGGAGAGATAACAAGTGGAAAAAGTGAGGGTTTTCTAAGTCAAAACCCGGGTATATCCCTTCAGGAACAACCCCCAGCCATTGGATCCTCAGTCAAAGAAATGAACGGCTTCGATTCGGGACTGAAATGCCCAATCTGGGCCGAACACGGCCTGGCACACGCCCGTGTCCAGGGCCGTGTGCCTCATTCGCCGTCAAAATCGAATCACCTGGAACCTCACACGGGCATCGAACACGCCCGTGTTCGATCTGACACGCCCGTGTTCCAACTGACACGGCCGTGTATATGGCCGTGTACCCCATCAATTTCTCCCGTTTCCAACCCGAGCGCTGACACGGGTTCGGACACGCCCGTGTCCTTGCCCGTGTCACCTTGACACGCCTGGGCTCCAGGCCGTGTACAAGGTCTCGGCACTTCACGGCTAAGTGTCGACACGGGTCGACACGCCCTGCGACACGCCCGTGTCGCAGGCCGTGTGCCATGTCTCGACACACTGTCGACACCAAAGTGTCGACTTCGCGGGACGAGTGTCGACACGGGTTGACACGCCCTGCGACACGCCCGTGTCGCAGGCCGTGTGCCGTGTCTCGACACAACTTCAAGCACTGTGTCGACTTCACGGCTAAGTGTCGACACGGGTCGACACGCCCTGCGACACGCCCGTGTCGCAGGCCGTGTGCCCAGTCTCGACACAGGCTTGACACGCCCTGGGACACGCCCGTGTCCCAGGCCGTGTGCCTGCAGCCAGAACTCAAACTGGCCCAAATTATTCCCCTTTTGCTCCTTTGAGTTTCGGGGCGTTACAACTCTACCCCTCTTAAAAGAATTTCGCCCACGAAATTACATAAAGGGAAAAACATGTACAAAACTAAAATTTGTACCTGAGCGGAACAACTCCGGATATTCGTCAAGCATCGTCTGCTCTCGCTCCCAAGAGAGCTCCTCACGACCGCAATTGTCCCACCGGACTTTGACCATCCTGATCTCTTTATTGCGTAGCCGCTTGACCTCCGAGTCCTCAATCCGCACGGGCTTGACTTTTGTCGTTAGCCCACTATCCACCGGCACTTGATTGGCCGCGATCACTTGCGTAGGCTCTTGCACCGCCTTCCGAAGCACCGAAATATGGAATACATCATGTAAACCACTTAGCTCCACTGAAAGCTTCAGCCGATAGGCCGCTTCTCCTACTCGCTCCAGAACCTCGAACGGTCCAAGGTACCTCGGGCTTAGCTTTTTCAACCGTCGCACCCGCGAGACACCCTTGAACGGCTTGATCTTCAAGTATACATAATCGCCCACAGCGAACTCCACGTTCCTGTGCTTGGCATTATAGTACTTTGCTTGCCGGTCCTGAGCGATAAGCAACCTCTCCCGAATGGTTCTTACCAAGGAAGTAGCATCCTCCACTTCCGATCGCTTATACAACTTTGACTCGCCCGTTTCTAACCAAGACAACGGCGTGCGACATCTTCTACCATATAGGGCCTCGAAAGGCGCCATCTGAATACTTGCTTGGTAGCTGTTGTTGTATGCGAACTCCACCAAATAAAGGTGGTCCTCCCATTGCTTTCCAAAGTCCAAGACACACATGCGAAGCATGTCTTCCATCGTTCTATTGACCCTCTCGGTCTGCCCATCCGTTTGCGGATGGAAGGCTGTGCTAAACTTCAGCTTTGTTCCCAACATTTGCTGCACCAGCCTCCAATCATTGGACGTGAACCGCCCATCTCGGTCACTCACGATGCTGCGGGGCACACCATGAAGCCGCACTATGTTATCCACATAAAGCTTCGCCAGCTTCTCCACCGGATCATCCTTCCTATGCGGAATAAAATGCGACACCTTCGTTAATCGATCGACCACCACCCAAATGGCGTCGTTCCCCTTTTGCGACCTTGGCAAACCATGCACAAAGTCCATAGAGATGTCGTCGAATTTCCACTCCGGAATAGGCAAGGACTTAAGAAATCCTCCCGGCTTTTGGCACTCCGCCTTTACCAAGGCGCAGGTTTGGCACTTCGCTACATATAGCGCCACATCCTTTTTCAAACCCGGCCACCAAAATAGTTTCTTGACGTCGCGGTACATCTTCGTGCTCCCCGGGTGAATCGAGTACTTGGTATGATGCGCCTCGTACAACAACTCCACCCGTAAATTGCCCACACTTGGGACGCACAAACGACCGTCTTTCCACAGCAATCCGTCCTCCACAACGAATTGGGAATTTGACCCATCCAGAGCCTCTATCATGAACTGCTTCATATGAGCATCCATATCCAAAGCCTGCCGAATCCGATCAGCCAGGTCATATTGGACTTCAGTCCAATTCAGCACTGCTTCAGCACTAGATTGTCTATCCACACAAACAATCTCCAACGCCTCCAGCTCCTGCACCAACCGCTCATCATGCACTGATAGCCAATTCGCTTGAGCTGGGGCTCGGCGACTCAACGCGTCCGCAACCGCATTCCCTTTGCCAGGCACGTAGTGGATCTTGAAAGTATAGTCCCCCAGGAACTCCATCCACCTACGCTGCCGCATATTCAGATCTTTCTGATCAATCAAATACTTTAGGCTCTTGTGATCGGTGTAGATATCAATCTTCACACCGTACAAATAGTGTCTCCACAGCTTCAAGGCAAAAATCACGGCCGCTAACTCCAAGTCATGGACCGGATAATTCCTCTCGTGCACTTTTAGCTGTCTCGAGCCATAAGCTATCACGCTGCCGTGCTGCAATAGCACGCAACCCAAACCGCTGCCCGAAGCATCGCTATATATCTCATAGCCTTCGGTTCCAACCGGCGAACTCAGCACAGGCGCCGTGGTCAACCGACACTTCAATTCCTCAAAAGCTCGCGCGCACTCCGGCGTCCAAACGAACTTATGCTCCTTCCTCGTCAAAGTAGTGAGAGGTAGCGCTATCCGCGAGAAGTTCTCTACGAAGCGCCTATAATAACCGGCAAGCCCCAAAAAGCTCCGGACTTCTGCTACCGTAGCAAGCTCAGGCCACTCCCGTATCGCAACAATCTTCGCCGGATCCACCGCAATACCCTCTCCACTCACTATATGCCCAAGGAACGCTACTGAGGATAGCCAAAACTCGCACTTCGAGAACTTGGCATACAACTGGTTTCTCCTGAGTGTCTCCAACACCAAATGGAGATGCTTGAAGTGATCCTCCTCACTTTGCGAGTACACCAAAATATCGTCGATGAAGACGATCACAAAATGGTCTAGGTACTCCCTGAACGTCCTGTTCATCAAATCCATAAATACTGACGGCGCATTAGTCAGCCCAAACGGCATGACCGTAAACTCATAATGCCCGTATCTCGTACTAAACGCTGTCTTTGGGATATCACTCTCCCTTATCCGCAGCTGATAGTACCCAGACTTGAGATCTAACTTCGAGTACACCGTCGACCCGACTAACTGATCAAAGAGATCATCAATCCGGGGGATCGGATACTTGTTCTTCTCAGTCAGCTTATTTAGCTCCCGATAATCAATACACAACCTCAAGCTTCCGTCCTTCTTCTTAACAAAGAGGACCGGTGCGCTCCAAGGCGAAGAACTCGGGCGCACATAACCTTGCTCCAACAACTCTTGCAGTTGAACTTTCAGCTCCGCCATTTCCTTAGGCGCTAGCCGATACGGAGATCGTGACACAGGCTTTGCACCTGGCACTAGCTCGATCGTAAAATCTATCTCCCGTTGAGGCGGGGCTCCAGGAAGATCTGCGGGGAACACATCAGGGTATTCCGATACCACTGAAATACAATCCATCGCGGGCTTCGGCTTTGCAACCTCCACTAGTGTAAAGAACAGTTCTGCTCCAGCACGAACCGCCTTCACCACCTGAAGAGCAGACATCAACGTCTTGCTCGACCCCTTTAAGCCCGTAAACGTCGTCTCACGACTTGCTCCCAGCTTTACTTCCTTGCTACCGCAATCTATATGGGCCTGCTGCTCCGAGAGCCAGTCCATTCCAAATATGACGTCGAACTCCACCAACGGAAGTAAGGACGCCCGCAGGTCAAACTCCTGCTCTCCAATACGAACTTTAACTTCGCAGATCCTAACCGCTCGCATCGAACACCCATTGGGCAACAACACATCCAACTTGTCCTTCGCCATCGAAGAAGGGACTCCGATGCGTGATATAAATCCTTCGGACAAGAAGGAGTGTGAAGCTCCCGTATCAAAGAGTGCTCGTGCCGGGTTTTCACAAATCAACACAAATCCTAACAAGCAGTGGTAAGGTAACATATACATAACAAGCATATAAAGGAATTGACTTGCTATAAATTAAACCGTACCTGTCACCACATCAGCTTGTTTAATGGCCTCCTGTTGGCCAAGATTGTAGACCCTTGGTTGGGCCGGAGCATAGTGGGATGCGGTCGACTCCACCGCCTTTCCCTTCTCTTCATAAGTGGCTCCCGGCCTCCTCTCGGACTTAGGACGTCCGCTCCAACAATCACGGGCGAAATGCCCCGTCTTGCCACAAGTAAAGCACGCGCCCGGGGTCCGACTCGTAGTCGCCCCAGAAGCACCAGAAGGAGCTGGACCCGAAGTCCTATGCTTCTTGAAAGCCCTTCGATAGCCGGACTTTGAATTAGTCGGCACTCTGAACTCAGATTTCTTTTCACCCAAGCCTTTCTTCGCTTGTACATTCTTCATGTCCTTTTCCAAGGACCGGGCAGTATTGACCAAGGTTAAGAAACCCTGCGTCATTGGCCCCGACAGTAACAATCTCAGCTCATCCCTTAAGCCTTCATAAAAACGATTAGTCTTGCGCTCCTCATCCATGATGGTGGAGCTAGCATAACGACTCAACCGCGTAAACTCGTGGAGATATTCATCCACGTTCCTCTCACCCTGCACCAACCTCAGGAACTCATTCTCCATTGAAATCCTCTGAGTAGAAGGGAGGTATCTTGCTAAGAACAATTCCGAGAACTCTTCCATCGGAACGTCTATCAGTTGTCTACCTCGCAGATGATGCAGCTCCAAACCTTCCCACCACATCCTCGCTTCACCGTCCAGCAGGAACGTAGCAATGGTGGTCATTTGCCACTCCTCCGTCTCCGTCGCTGTCATGACTCTCTTCACCCTAGAGAGCCAGTCTTCAGCCTGAGATGGGGTTCCCAACCCCGAGAATAACGGAGGGTTAAAGCTCATTACATGCTTCAACTGCCTCTCAGTCGCCCTCCTTGGCACTATTGGTTCTACAACCACTTGCTCCATCCTCCTCGGCTCAGCCTCTTGAAGAGGTACTTGCTCCATCACAGGAGCGGGCTGCTGCGCTTGCCTCCCAGGCTGCGCATTGATCACGGCCAACACCGCTTCAGCCACCAATCGTATATTTTCAGCCGACAAAGGTGTTGCGGGAGCAACTTCTGGTGCACTACTAGCCTCAGAACCTCGGCGTTCTGACGGCCCAACACCACTTCGGGTCACCTATAGTGGTACAAAACACCGTTAAGCGACCAAATAACATTGCAAACAGCAATTATAGGAACACGCAGGTTCCTCAAACACGAGTATTTTCATTCCTAAGTGGACATTCATGGGTTCTTTTTACTGTTATAACGATGACGCACACAATGTGCTCACCACCCCTTAAAAAGAATTCGCCCACGAATTCACTTTAAGCCCGACCAAAACCAGTAGTCTGATACCAAATTGTAACACCCCCTATCCGTCGCATAGCATATAGCAGTAGGTCCGGCCGGGGCCCGACGCCATATACCACAGACAGACCGGGTGGTTACGTATGGAAACCATCCAACCAATCTCAACGTCCTACACAGAGCATTCTAGCGGAAGCAATTTATTAAAGTTGCAAAACAAGAACCCAGCACAAGCATGAATGTCCACTAGCAAGATAATAGGAATGTTATTACAAAATACTCAAAAGTCGGCCTTAAGGCCTTACAAAATGTTTCACTTGTCTTTTACATGATTTCCAAACCTCGGCACGCAGGCCGGCCATACATGAACAAAACATAAAACATTTCCATTGGGCCTTCGAGGGCCAGCTTCGCAAAAGGGCTTTAGCCCGCTATTGACCGCTTGGTCCAGCTGCACCTGCAAGCAAACAAACCACCGCACGGTGGCAAACAAAGCAACGGTCAGCAATGCTGACCAAATTATAACGATCCCGCCCCCAACTCGGGGCGGCGATGCTCCTTCCCTGCATTTCATTAGCACAAGCGAGCAATGCATATAATCATAGCCATTTCATCACAGACGTTGGCTCGTACGGCCACACGTCCCGTGCACTCAGGGCACATTCTCGGTGAACCGGTCGATGTTACGTCAAATAAAGCCATGAACATTCCGGACTCACCACCGCCTCTTGGACGGCCATTCCTATGAGCAATTTGTCTTCATGGTATTGGTCACGTCAAATTAAGCCATGGACCACCGAAGACCCCCATTTATGCCAACGGCGAGTCCCATGTAACCTTAGGTCGCTCTAACCGGACGACATAAAGCGGGTACGGCTCCATCTAACCCGTGCTCACATCGCAACGACAATTTAAGCCATATGCGCGGGTCAAACTTTCACCGAGTCCCATTCTACCGCAAGTCACATAACCTCGTTATGTTCAAGTTGGCTTCCAGCCACCAAGTTGGCAAGACCTCGTGTCCGCCCAGTTTTCCGGGTGCACCTTTGGGTTAGTCCCCAAGGCTCCCTGCTGCAATCTACCGCGTAGAAAACCCGAAAACACCCAAATAGCACGGAGTCTTCTCCGGCCTTATGCAATGCAACATCACCGATCCGGACTAACATGTCCGGGTAGGCTTCAACCAAAATGCCTAAGTCCGTTCTCGCATACGGACGCTAAACAACGGGGACTTTACATATCTACCCGAAGGAACGCCTCCAACTCTTCGCAAACTCGCGAGAGGGGGCTTCCTATGCTAAGAAAGAGAGCTATCATGCTCAAAAGTGAGGATCGTTACCCTTGCGGTCCTCTTTGGCGCCATCGAAAAGTAATCGGATGGAAATCACCGCACTTGCGTTGCCTCCGTGGATCCGGAGTCGGCTTGCGATTCGGAGCTCCGAAGCTCCTCCAATGGCGGATCTAGCTCCTCTTCTTCTTGCCTTAGCTTTTCTTTCTCCAAGGGTTTGGAGAGATAACAAGTGGAAAAAGTGAGGGTTTTCTAAGTCAAAACCCGGGTATATCCCTTCAGGAACAACCCCAGCCATTGGATCCTCAGTCAAAGAAATGAACGGCTTCGATTCGGGACTGAAATGCCCAATCTGGGCCGAACACGGCCTGGCACACGCCCGTGTCCAGGGCCGTGTGCCTCATTCGCCGTCAAAATCGAATCACCTGGAACCTCACACGGGCATCGAACACGCCCGTGTTCGATCTGACACGCCCGTGTTCCAACTGACACGGCCGTGTATATGGCCGTGTACCCCATCAATTTCTCCCGTTTCCAACCCGAGCGCTGACACGGGTTCGGACACGCCCGTGTCCTTGCCCGTGTCACCTTGACACGCCTGGGCTCCAGGCCGTGTACAAGGTCTCGGCACTTCACGGCTAAGTGTCGACACGGGTCGACACGCCCTGCGACACGCCCGTGTCGCAGGCCGTGTGCCATGTCTCGACACACTGTCGACACCAAAGTGTCGACTTCGCGGGACGAGTGTCGACACGGGTTGACACGCCCTGCGACACGCCCGTGTCGCAGGCCGTGTGCCGTGTCTCGACACAACTTCAAGGCACTGTGTCGACTTCACGGCTAAGTGTCGACACGGGTCGACACGCCCTGCGACACGCCCGTGTCGCAGGCCGTGTGCCCAGTCTCGACACAGGCTTGACACGCCCTGGGACACGCCCGTGTCCCAGGCCGTGTGCCTGCAGCCAGAACTCAAACTGGCCCAAATTATTCCCCTTTTGCTCCTTTGAGTTTCGGGGCGTTACAGCCTTCGTGCAGCGCGCTCCTTACAACAACTGTCTTCGAGTAGCGCGTTCCTCACAATCACAGCAACTACCCTGTGCAGCGCGCTCCTTACAACAACTGCCCCCGTGCAGCGCGCTCCTTACAACAACTGCCCCGTGCAGCGCGCTCCTTACAACAACTGCCTCCGTGCAGCGCGCTCCTCACAGCAACTGCATTCGGACAGCGCGCTCCTTACAGCAACTGCCCTTGTGCAGCATGCTCCTAACAGCAACTGCCTTCGTGCAGTGCACTTCTCACAGCAACTGTATTCGTGCAGCGCGCTCTTTACAGCACCTGCCTTTGGGCAGCGTGCTCCTTACATCAACTGCATTCGGGAGCGGGCTCCTAACAGCAACTGCCACTATACAGCGTGCTCCTTACAGCAACTGCCTCCGTGCAACGCGCTCCTCACAGCAATTGCCCCCCTCACGGCTAAGCCGCGATTATAACCCGCACAAACTAAGTCGGGAGCCCGACTCGTACACAACTCCCCGTGGGGGCCTGCCCCCCTCACGGCTAAGCCGCGATTACAACCCGCGCAAACTAAGCCGCGAGCCCGACGCGGGCAAACTCCCCGTAGGGGCCTGCCTCCCTCACGGCAAAGCCGTGATTACAACCCGCGCAAACTAAGCCGCAAGCTCGACTCGTGCAAACTCCCCGTGGGGGCCTGCCCCCTCACGACAAAGCTACGATTACAACCAGCGCAAACCAAGCCGTAGGTTAGAACCTTGCAAACGAAGCCACGAGCTAGAACCGTGCAAACCAAGCCGCGGGCTAGAACCGTGCAAACTAAGCCGTGGGCTAGAACCGTGCAAACTAAGCCGCAGCCCGACTCATGCAAACTCCCAGTGGGGGCCTGCCCCCCTCACAGCAAAGTCGCGATTACAACCCGCGCAAACCAAGCCGCGGGCTAGAACCATGCAAACGAAGACGCGGGCTAGAATTGTGCAAACCAAGCTGCGGGCTAGAACCGTGCAAACTAAGGCGCAGGCTAAAACCGCGCAAACTAAGCCGCAGGCTGTAACCGTGCAAGCTAAGCCGTGGGCTAGAACTATGCAAACTAAGTCGCAGGTTGGAACCGCGTAAACGAATTTGCGAATCTAATTCACGAGAAATACTTCGTCCACACTCAAAGGAGACAAAGGGAAGCAAAACAGCTAAATGACATAAAAAATAACGATGTCATACAAATCAACGCACAAGAGCGTCCACTACAACTGCTAAGCAAAAATAACACACGACAAAAATAGTTGGAGGAAGAATGCAAAAAACATACAAATATAGAAACAAGAGGCCGCTACTCATCAACAGCATCGACATCAGAGCGCTTATCCTCAGAAATGTCATCAAAGCTAAAGTCAGAGGTGTCACATCCTAGGTGTTGGCTGATAAATCAAAAGGCATTCACCACTCCACGCCTGAGGCCAACTCACGGGCATCTTCCACTTGAGGCTCCACCTCCTTGGACCAGATCCCGTCACGCACCTCCTCCGCAATCAGGCTACGGTCTCGCCTATAGTCCAACGACTGCAAGTAGTCCGCAAGACCAGCGGCCTTCAGTTCCGACACGCGACTCTCAGAAGATAGCATCTCCACTTGGGCCCTCGCCGCCCGAAGCCGAGTCTCTAAGCCGGGGGTTTCCTCTTGGGAATGCTTCAGCATCCGGGTGGTCCTCTCCACTAGTGTCTTCTCTATCTCCAATGTCACGCGTGCATCCTCTAACTTGGACTTCAGCGCGGACCCTATCCGACGGAATCGTGAAACATCACGGTCATGCTCCGCCCTCGCGGAGGCAAGTGAGCTCGTCGTCAACCCGAGATTCTCCTCAAGGGCCAAATACCCGTCCTTCAGGCTCACAAAGTGGTTGTTCCAAGTAACGACAGTCTAGGCGTGAGTCTCAATCTGCACAAAGGAAAATGAAAGTTAGCATCACAAGATGAAGAATGAATATTTCATACAAACAAGAGTGCTAGCCTCGGAGCCTCCGCCTCCGCAGGATAAGACTGAGGGGGCAGACGAACCAAGCACATGCACCTCGGGAGGCGAACCGCCACGACCACCGGAAGGATAATTATCACTCGGATAAGACGAACAAGGCACCACACTCCCGCCACCTCGGGAAACTACGACGGCCTTCCGTTTCCGAGTACCACCCAAAGACGTCTCGACTGTCCGCCCAGAGATGGAAGAAATGCCGCACTGCAGCAAACGTTTCTCCTCCACAAATGAGAAGATACTGAACAGGCGATTGACCAATTCACGGGGCTCTGAAAACCCCAGCACCGGGGAAAATTCCTGCTCCTTCCTTTCTGGCGAAGATAACGATCGGGGAGCGAATTCCACACCTCCGGTAAGCCCCAAGGGTTCCTGATGTATCCGAAAAGGGTGTTCCCATGACAACGGTCTATACGAGCCTCGAAGTCGAGCCAACTCTTATTGCTATGAATTTCCACACGCTCCCCACCATCAGAGCGGACATCGCACAACTCTCAGAAGCATTCCAAAGAAAGTGTCCCGCCATGCTCGCAGAAGCAAACAATCATGCCCATAAGGCGCACTACTCGCAACGGGGTGAACTGGGAGATCGACACCCCACAAAATTTTAAGATCTCGATCACTTCCTTGCAAGGCGGGAATCGGAAGCTAGGCCTCAAAGTACTCTCACAGACCGTTATCCAGCCTCGGGGGGGGGGGGGGGGGGGAGTTGCACTCTCTCCTCGGCATGCAGAACCTTAGCCTCTAAATCAGGAGGTAGCCCGAACTTCCTCCTCCAAATAGCAATTTGGTTTGGTCCTCAGTAAGAGAGGAGCGCAGACGCAGTGGTATCGCGGTACGCTTCAAGCCCTGTCACCTGAAAAGAAGAGTTAGATACAGTAGGAAAGCACGCCTTGCACGGTAAAATTAAAGCGTAGTCCCCCTTGAAGCAAGTCAAGGGGCGCCTCCGAGCATGTGTACGCACGAATCATAATACCTACGGGCCCCGTGAAACAGAGCAGGCCCGCGCAAGCACATTAGCCCGCGCACAATCGGTCATGTACCCGCACGCGCGCGGCCCGATGCACGCGCACGCGCGCGGATCCAGGCACGCACGCGCATCGCGGTGCGCAGCGTGCGCGCGCACCTGCACCCAGGCGCGAGCGCGTGACCTGTTGCGCACGCCCAACACACGCGCGGTCAGGGACGCTCTCGCGACCAGGCGCGCACACCCGAACAACTCCGCCTGCGCGCCTCCTCGCGCGCTCGCTCACCTCCTCGCGCGTCGGCCGCCACATCACCCAACTGCGAGAGCGCCGGAAGCCCCCCTTTTTGGGCGCGCTGGCATTTCCTCTTGTCGTCCCCTCTTCCCCCAGAAATCTTTAAGCAAATCATTACTTGGACTCGTCGGGCGCCGCTCTCTGATGTTTCTGGCCTTTCGCGGGTTATCGTCATGGTCGAGGAGAATGAGGAAAATCCTTGTTCTCTCGCTTGTGCCACCTCCGTCAACAAAGAATTTGGGGGGCAATTGATGGGGATGAAGCCCCATTTATAGGCTTGGGTGTGCATTTAGCCACTCCCCCATAATTTCTCCTATTATGGTGATCATGAGTTTGATCGGTCAACCCACTCCCATGATCTCCACCACAATAGGAGAAATCATGGGGGCCTCCCATTCAACAACTACCGCCTCCGTCGGCCACCGCCAGCCGCCGCCCGCCGTCATCGCTTGCAGGATGACCACCATCTGATCACTATAGAGCATTCATCGTCGTCCGATCTATAAGTAAACCACCCACTAACCACCAAATTAGTGGGGGCCCACCATAACCACCTCCTGGTGGCTATAAAAGGAGACCCAAACCTCCTCATTTCGGATCGTTTTGCTCCTGAGTCTTCTTCCTCAGGCCAGAGCTCTGCCGAACTCCACCCGCGAGTCATCTTCGAGCCGCCTACGAGCCAGAGAAACACCCAAGTCCCCAAGTGCGCATAGAAGGGAAGAAGACGGTCATTACCATCACTCAAGCACACCAGCACCAAACAACATCCAACACTCTCTCGGCGCAGCCTGTTGCCCACTGCGAGTCAGAAATTCTCTCACCCCAAATTGTAACGAGCAGCGGTCTGTCGCCCTCGATTCTCCAAACATATTGTAACCGCAACATGATAGTGGACTTTGACCGACAAAGATCCGATCACGTGGTTTTTTACCCAGTTAATTGGTTTTTGCACGTTAAAACCTCTTGTGTCAACTCTCGATCTTCATTGACTGTTTGTGCGCTCGATCGTCCCAAGAGTTAAAGCGGTGCAGTTTAATCCGGTCCGACCGGGACACCGAGTCAGCCTGCAACAATAACCGCTTAACCGATAAAAACAAGTCCCCCAAATAAAACCGTAGGCTCACGATGATTAACGAAGCATATCAATGAATTGTTGCAGCTAAAAAATACAGTGTTAGGCTTCGTTTGGTTCGGCGTTTCACCGCCTCCGTTTGGAGCAAACACCGCCGGACGACGGGTAAACAAACGGCCGTCGGCAGCGTTTGCTCCGTTTGCACCCGCAACAAGGAGAAAACGGCCCTGATCCGCTCTGTTTCGACCCCCATCTCTCTCACTCCGGTTTCAAAGTAGCGTTTCGACCAAGCTTTTAAAAACCGGACCGGACCGGCCTGTCCGACCGGTCGGACCGCGGATCGGGCCTCTGGCCGTCCGGTCACGGTATGAGAACCGCCCCATCCTAGAACCGCCCGAAAACCGGGGAACCGGGAACCGTGGCCGGTTCCCCGTAACCGGCTGGTCAACTACATGCTGGACCCAAGCAAAAGTTTTAAATTTTTGCTTTGATTGGGTTTCAATCCCAACCCCTTTGGCGGGAGAAGTAAGACAACATCCATTGAAGCAACTTGATTTTGTGGTATATTTTTGTAATATTATTTATATATTATATTGTCTTTTATATTTTTTTAGTATAAAAGTATAATATCATATTAAATTTAAAAGCATTATTATAACATATTATAGTTTTAAAAATATTATAATTTACATTTAAAATTTATATTAATGTTAATATTTTAAAGTTGTATAGTTTACTCAAAATAAAAATATTAGATTTAATATTTAAAAATATATAACACGTATTTAATATTTAGGTAAATTTGAATTTAATATTTAGGTAAATTTGAATTCAATATTTAGATAATTTGAATTCAATATTTAGGTAAATTTGAATTCAATATTTAGGTAAATTTGAATCTTAAATTTGAATTATGTTATTACGGTTCAACCCCGGTTGGACCGGTTGGATGGGTTCGACCTCGAACCTCTCCTTGTTCCGGTTCAATCTCCAGTCCGGTTCTCAAAACTTTGATTTGGACCCACCGAATACAACCCCCACCGCTGAACCAAATATAGCCTTAATATAAACCGTCACAAGAAATTTATGGCTCTCAAGAAAATGAATAATGTGACATCATACGAATAGTAGACTATATATAAATTGGTTCGTTTTGTTGGCGGCGGAGCTCACCGCCTCTTCCTGCTATCGCATACCCTAATTCTTCGAACGGAGGCCTATTTGGCCACGATTTGTGTGCGACTTGGACTACTCTTGCCCGCTTGATTCTCTCCTACTGCGTCTACGCAAACCCTAATTCTTGGGACGGAAGCTGGAGGTTATTGGCCCCTTTGTTCTTTATTTTTGGTTTGATTTTGGTTAGATGCTCCCTGCGGGGGTCGGTTAAGAAGGATTCCGATGCTTCGCCTCGTAGTTAATCACTGGAGGTAATCAACTCTCTGATTTCCAACGGATTGAAATCCTTAGTTTGATGCGAGTGGATTTTATTCTGTGATTGTTACTATTCAATGAACATTTTCTGAACTTGAATTTGAGCATGTGTTTAGCAATTTATTTTCTGAATTCAGATTATTAACATTTGGAGGAGATAGCAGCAAAGCTCGATACATTTTACAATCTAATCAGAAGCCCATCTCCCCAGGACGAAGAAACCATGGTTTCTCTGCACAATTTGGTGGCTTTATATCTTTTCGCATTGTGATTTTACATTGTAGAAACTGGGGCAGAGGAATTGTTCCCTACAGGAGATACAGTCGTAAGGAGAGCTTCTGGAATTGTGCTGGTATCAGATCTTTCTATACTTCCTCATGTGGTAGGCCGTTTATGACAAACCACACTCAACTTGCTTGGAAGAGGATCGCTCTGATATGTTCTAATGGAGTTCCTCTGTTGTCACCTGTTAGTAGGATTGCTTGTGCATTGAGTTTGGCCTTGACTCGGTTCCATGTTTTTCGTGGGATTTTTGCTTTTGGTTCGGCGGAGCTAGGATGGGTGCAAAGGACTCAGGCGGATGGTTATTTCTTCTCTGCGGGGAATGGTCTTTATATGGGCGCACAGGATGGCCGTGTGTATCTATCCTGGATCTTTTACTCTTTCTTAGAAGGTGTTGTTCTATTATTCAGAGCACTGTACTTGGCAGTTCTCTTC
Source organism: Platanthera guangdongensis (assembly GCA_039583875.1). Taxonomy (NCBI): domain Eukaryota; kingdom Viridiplantae; phylum Streptophyta; class Magnoliopsida; order Asparagales; family Orchidaceae; genus Platanthera; species Platanthera guangdongensis. Next base: position 159,533,494 of record CM077155.1, on the reverse strand, counting down.
TCTCCGTCCATATTGATGGCTCCATTTGCCAATACATTTGAACATGAATTCAGGAAGATATGGCTTTGTATTGTCCGCATCACTCTGGAGCGAGCAGGGCCGGCGTTCATCAAATGGGGACAGTGGGCGGCCACACGACCGGACCTCTTCCCTAATGACCTGTGCACCGAGCTCACAAAGCTCCACAGCAAAGCACCTGCACATAGCTTCTCTTACAGCAAGAGTACTATTGAGAAGGCATTTGGTCGGAAGCTTCATGAAATTTTCGAGCACTTTGAGGAGACACCCGTGGCATCGGGTAGCATAGCGCAAGTGCATCGAGCTTCCCTGAGGTTTCAGTACTCGGGTGAGAGGTTGAGCAAACCCGTTTCGGTGGCGGTGAAGGTTAGGCATCCCAAGGTGGGCGAGTCTATTAGGAGGGATTTCACGATTATTAATATTGCCGCGAAACTGTCAAGCTACATTCCTGCACTCAGTTGGTTACGGCTCGATGAAAGTGTTCGCCAATTTGCAGTGTTCATGATGTCCCAAGTTGATCTCGCACGGGAAGCTGCTAATTTGAGTAGATTTATATACAATTTCCGCAGATGGAAGGATGTATCTTTTCCGAAACCCCTTTACCCCCTCGTGCATCCCGCAGTTCTTGTAGAGACGTTTGAGCAGGGAGACTTTGTAGCTCGATATATTGATGACCTCCATGGAAATACTCGTGTCAGAAGAGATCTTGCTCATATTGGTACACATGCACTCTTAAAGATGCTTTTGGTATGATTCTCTAAAATGAAAGTTTACACATGCAGCTATTAAGATGCTGCATGTTTAATATTATGAAAGTTTCATTTAATTGTGTATTTGCTTTAAAGGAATCATTACGAAAAACTATCCTATGGCTTTCAGTTCGTACAAGGATCTCCCCTCTATTTTTTAGAATTACCTAGACTCCCCTCTAAGTTTACATTGTTAACGTGCCCTTTTCCTAAAATATGTATGTTAACAATGTATCTAATTATGTCCCTGTAAATGATCCTTACAGTAAATTGTTAAATGTAATTGGGCTGTTTAGCTAGTGGATACTTAACATCTCAGTTCCAAAGAACATATGCTATTTGCACCTTACCATGGAAGAATGGCTTATTTATGCAACAATATACATGTTTTGGGCTGTGAATTGGGATGTTTTAATGTGTTTTAACTATTATTAGGTGGATAATTTCATCCATGCAGACATGCATCCTGGAAATATCCTTGTTCGACTTCCTCAAAGAAAACGTTCTAGAAAAAGGCTCTTTAGACCAAAACCTCACATCATATTTCTTGACGTCGGCATGATCGCTGAGCTTTCTAGAAGTGATCGTCGTAACTTGTTGGAGTTCTTCAAGGCTGTTGCTCTCCGAGATGGTCGCACGGCTGCGGAATGCACATTGAGATTGTCAAGAAAGCAAAGTTGTCCCAATCCAAAGGCCTTTATTGAGGTAACCTGTATTGATTATGTTTTTCTTTTGTACATGCTTAATGATGCTCCAAAACTCATAAGCACATTAAAAATTCTATGAATGTTCTTCGTAATTTGACTGCTTTGATTTGCCTTGAATTTTCTTTACTACTCTCCATTTGTATTTGGTTCATGCCATCGTGTTTGTATGGTAGAAGATGCTATTATTTTTCAGTCAAAAAATTATGATGTAGGGACTTACTAATTGGGACAGAGCTCTAAGAAATTGGTGTTCTTTAGTTTAGAAAACTAGAGTGTCAGAGTGTGGGATCATTTCTTCTTTTCTTTGTTTTTGTCAAAAAAATTATTCCTTTCCACATATGCTTCATATTAAATATGCTGATGACACGCATCAGTTATGATCGTGATTTTATTTTGCTGAGTTAGTTTTTTAAGGCGTATGCTACTCTTATTTCTTTTTTACTCCTTTTCATTAATTCCTTCTTTGTAACTTCATCTATTCTTACTGTTTTTTAGTTCTTGGTCACTCTTTTATTAACCAAAGTCATTTGATCAAACAATGTCCCAAATCTTCTTTGGATTTGTGGATTGATAGATTTGTCTTTTTTTTGTATTCAACTTCCTTTTCATTTTGCATTCCATAATCTTAAATTGGCATTTATCAAGAAATTATTCAGTTTCTTATATTTAATTGGTTATTTTTATTCTACCATTCTTTGTCATAGCCTAAGAAGCACCGGTACGAGTACGGGTACCGGGTACTGGGTGCGATACATATCTGGTACGACGGTACTATAAAATTAAAAAAATAAGGATGCGCGTACGACATGATACGTTGTATTAAATATAATAAATAAATATATGTATATCTATACTATCTTTAAAATATATATGGTGGTCTGCCTATAGTGTGAGTTCAAAAATATGGAGAAAATAGGTGGCCGTCGGATTTGACTGCTTTAATACTCAATCGTTAGATCTTGGCCTGTAAATATCCACTTTGGTTTGCATATAAAAAAAACCAAAAAAACATCAATCCTCTCTCTCCTAAATCCCGCACAGCAAAACCGCACCCCCCCCCCCCCCGAATTTCGGCCTCCCCCACCGCCGCCGGCGACCCCCAGCAGGTTCGCCGGTGGCAGGCGAACCTGCTGGGGGCCGCCGGCGGCGGTGGGGGAGGCCGCACATTCGCGGGGGGGGGGGGGGGGGGCAGCGGATTTTTCATTTTTTTTATAAAAATTAAAATATTAATATATAATATATTAAAATATATATATAATAATTTTTTTATTTATAAAAATTATTAATATATAAATTGTATTTTATATTAATATATAAAATATTTTAAAAATGTAAATTTAAATTAATATAAAAATTGAAATTATAAAAAAAGTTGTCACGTCGTCCCAGGGGACGGGCGGAGCCCGCCGGGGGGTGCGGGCGGAGCCTGCCGGGGTTGGTGGGGCGGGCGAAGCCCGCCGTCGGCGGCCAGGTACTGTGGCACGTAGCCATCGGGCCGGAGGCCCGTGCCTGCGACTCGTATATATATATATATATATATATATATATATATATATTTATATATATATACATATCTCACAAATTTAATTAAAAGTCCTCAAAACAATGAAATATCAAGTATAATTGCATAAATCATCAATTGAAGTACAAATCCATAATCATTTTCTTCCTCTTCTACTTAACACATCTTCAATTTATGTTTCGTTTAAAGACAAATTAGCAAATAGTAAGTATGCGAACTCCATCAAAAAGATTTTCCAATGCATCTCCTCCAATATCCCACATTCTACTCCTTCATTGTAGATTTCATTTATCCTCGATAATAGACATAGATTACTATACACATACACCAAATCATCAACTCGTTGTGGCTGAATTTTGTTTCTTCTCAAACAGTGAATGAATGAGTACGTGCTCAATTTTCTCTCACATGAGGATGAAGAAGGTTGACCTAGAAGCCTTAAAGCAATTTTTTGCAACCTTGGTGCCAAAGTTTCATAGTAGCTCCGCCAATCTTTGGGTAACAAAGAAGCTCTACTCTCCAAACTATCATGCTCATTAAAAGCTTGACCAAGACCCGTGAAGCTAGAGAACTCATTGATGACTAGATTCCTCTCCCTCACATCAAGAAAATATCTCATTAAACATTTATTCCTCTCCAAAAAAATCTCTTCATTTATATTCAGAGCAACTATATTTGGCACTCTAACAAGTCATTCTCTACTATAATACCTACAAAGCATAAACATATATTAAAACAAATATATCATAGTAAATGCTAAATATCAAATATGCGAAAAGATTACCTTGGATTTAGGGAATGAGTCATGCAATATAGTTATGTGTAACTTTTGGTTTATCGATCAACAAAGACATCATAAATTGTCTCATAAAGAGGGCAATGAACTTCCAAGTCCGCCAACTTCTCATGCCTATATATTTCAACCGTCACAATTTCTATCATTGAATCCCACATGTCATACACCAAATGAAGGCTTAGGTTTGTCTGTATCGCAAACCCTAAGCATATCATATATAGTTCTTGTTATATCAATGATCTTCTCGACATCATCTCACAATTTGTCAATACAAATGATGTTTTTAACTTCTTGGGCTTTTTCAATATTATATACTGAAATATAAAATTCATTCGGAGCATCCAACAATATTAAGGAGACTCATCTTCACAAGTTTAAACGTCTTCAACATCATTATAGTAGAAGCAAACCGAGTTTCAGCAATTGTAAGTAATTTCAATGAAACGAAAGAGTTATTATATTCTACTAGTATTAACGATTCATAATAGAATTCCTAATGGATTGAGCTTCATTGGACACTTGAGTAACCCATCCACATTGTTCTCAAACAATTGCATAACGATTAGTATTTTTAGCAACACAAATATTTTTTAATGCAAGATTTAGGGTGTGGAGAACACAGTGTACAAAAAATTTGGAAATCATGCCTTCATGATGGCTCCAACTGCCTTACACAATGATGCATTGTAAGTGATAGCTTGTACAACATTTTTCACACTAACTGCATTAATGACTTTAATCATCAAATTAGCAATATAATGTCAATCCTTGTACTCTACTGATGCATCAACTTTTTCTTCAAAAAAATAAGACCATCCTCAGAGGCAGTCATACAATTTATCAAAGGTCTTTTTTGAGCTTCTGTTCAACCATCACTTACTAAGCTGATTCATTTTTGGGGTTCAAGTAGCTTTAATTGGTTGAAACATTCTAGTGACCTTGACTTTTTTTGCAAAAGGGTGTTTTTAAGAGCATTATACCAACGAGGAACAAATCCATTAAGATTGTGATTAACAATAAATTTATATGAACTAATGTAATAAAGATGCATAGCTAATTGAAATGGCAACCCACCAGAGTAGAATGTGTTACGGGAAGGAGAAATTGCCTGCACTAAACCAAACAAAATTACAAGATACAATCTTCTGGAGGTTGGTTCCTCCAAGAAGCCCTCTCTCCCAATAAGAGATTCAAAATCCTAATGATTTCCAAGATGAAAGAAACTCTTCCATACCACCTCCTTATATTGGGAGAGGGCTCACATAACATTAACCATAAACAAGAAATGAAAATACAAGATATAATAATACATTACATCCGCGGGTGGGCAGCCGCAGAGGTGCCTGGAGCGCCGTCTGGCGGTACATCCGCAATCATAAGTAGGAGAGTATGATTGTTTGCAACGGAAGCACAGACCCCTGCTCCGTAAGTCATTATACTCTTGGTTGGACAGACGGTGAGTGGGGACATGATGGTTGTTGCGTGGGCCCAGAATGGGTGGGCGAGGTGGAGGAGGTGGCGGTGGTGGTTGTTTAGACGGGGGAGGAAAGTATGGTTGGTAGGGAGGTTTGGCGGGAGGCCATGAGGAAGGAGGGTCTCCGGACGTCGCCAGGAAGTTGGCTTCCACCAGTGGGGAGAGGTCCATGGCTTGCTGGACTGTTAGCGGTTGCAGGGTGTGAAGGCGGGGTCGAATGTGGGGTTGTAAGCCATGCATGAAGTAGGCCAAGTAATGGTCTAGTGGGGGATCGGGAACATGCATCGCGAGGGCGAGAAACTCATCGATGTACTCGTCGAGGGTGCCCATCTAACGGACGCCACATAGTCGCTCCACCGCGGAGTCCGCATAGTGGTTGTCGTAACGACGAATGAGCTACTGTTGAAGGTCTGACCAAGACATGACCGGTTGGGATTGACGTAGCCAGCGCACCCAGTGGAGAGCAGAGCCCTCCATGCCGATCAATGTTGTGCTGACTTTCTATGCCTCGACGATCTGCTGAATTTCGAAGAACTGTTCGTCCCGGGCAATCCAACTCATAGGATCGGTGTCGTTGAATGAGGGAACATCAAGGAGCCGAGGCCCATGTGAGACCCCCCCTCCCCCGGGCGGGTGGACTGTGGCTTGGTGCGGGTCCAGGGAAGCCCCAAGGAGGGATGACAAAGCAACGTTGGACGTCGCGGACGTGGTTGGGCGACCGGCCAAGAGGGAGTCGATCTTGGCCTCCATGCAGAGTACGAGTGCCTGCATGGATGCCATGACACCATCGTGGTCGTCCAAACGACGAAGGATAGCTGGATCCATGTATGGGGGCGACGAAGGTGTGTCGGTGTTGACCATTGAGCGCAGTCGAGGGGGCATACACTCATCAGGGGATAAGAGGACGAAAACGAAACCGCTGGAAGCCGGGGAAACCTGCAGGAGCAGCGGTTAGGGCCTCCGAGACCGTCGGTATGCTATTATGGGAAGCTGGAGGCCTGAGGCGAGAGGACTGCACTGGCTGTAGGTGCGTCGCAGGCGGGCGAGTCAGTCGCGCGCGGACAGAAACACGTCAAAGCCGGTGGAACGAGCGATCTGGGTCTGGGTCGAGACGGACGACGGAAACCGCATCTCGCACAAACGCGCGATGCGTTGTCGGGCGGTGCGTGAGTGTCAGATAAGACGGACGTTGGGCTCGATTGGCTAGGGCTGGATCACAGATAGCCAGGAGAATGGAAGCGATGTAGCCGGCGACACACGATGAGATGTGCAGGCGGGGTGGCAGGTCGAACCAATGTTACAGGAAGGATAAATTGCTTGCATTAAACGAAACAAAATTACATGATTCAATCTTCTGGAGGTTGGTTCCTCCAAGAAGCCCTCTCTCCCAATGAGAGATTCAAAACCCTAATGATCTCCAAGATGAAACAAACTCTCCCATACCACCTCCTTATATTGGGGGGGGGGGGGGGGCTCACATAACATTAACCATAAACAATAAATGAAAATACAAGAAATAATAATGTGTTACTCGCACGTGCTTAACAAAATGCCTCCTTTTTCCCCAACTAATTTACTAGTCGGATTAACTTAGGATTCGGTTTGCATCTTTCTTCTACTTCAAAAATCACTCTCAGAAGCTCTTTTAAATACTCATCCGCCGACGTCTCCTCGACCTCATCCCTGTTGGGATTTCACATCTCCATCAACGTCGAAGTTGGTCCTCCTTCGAAGTAGTGTTCCAACCTTAACCACCCAATTGAGCCCCATCCAGTCGGGCATTCCGCTCCCGCACCGTTCGTGACCGAGCCACACTCCTTCGTGCCCGTCCTCTTGGGGTCTCTCTCCCGTGGCTCCCCGCTGCTCGCCGATAGTGCAGGTCTTTTGCCCACTCCCAGCTATTTTTCTTCGTCTCCGCCTCCATCTATGGACAAATCCGGTCACACCAGCCCGACAATGGCTCAGATCGAAGAACTCTTTCGACGCCTGATCTGGCCAACAACAAATCTCTCTGGGACTCTATCCTTGAGGCACTTCTCCCCCTGCCCCTCCCTGCTTCCTAGCGCTGCGTCTGGTCCGGTCCATCTCAGCTTGCCCTGGATGTTGCGGCTCCCTTACTGCCTCCACGCCACGTGTCTGACACATCTCAACCCACCACGGACTTTTCGTTGCATTGATCTTCGGAGTACTCTCACCATCCACCGCCATAATACCACCCACCCCGACCTGATTATCCGACACCTCGTTCTGACGGGGGTGACGTTCCTCGCTTTGTCAAGATAAATTTCCCGCTCATTGATGGTCGTGAGGACCCATTGACGTGGCTCACACGTTGGAAGATTTGTTTGCCAACCATCACACGTTGTGGGGGTATTGGATTGGCGTGACCTCTTTCCATCTTATGGGCTCGACCCAATTGTGGTTTTCCCAATTACAGCGGGAGAAACCACGAATCCACTAGGTGGAATTTAATCACCACTGCAATCTTCGTTTCAGACCTCCTCTGCGCAGCAATCCCATCGGTGAACTTATTTCTCTCTGTCAGACCGACACGATCGATGAGTATCTAGAACAATTTCCGGTGCTTCTTGTTAGCGCACCGTCCGTGTCGGCAGCACATCAGGACCCCTTTTTACCGTCGGGCTCCATGATCGCCTTCGTTTGGATATTGAGTTTCAGAACCTGCCAGACCTTACGACTTCCATGACCCTCGGGCGCATCTGCGAGAAACTTATTTTGATGGATCACCCGCACTTGGGGCGTCGTGGTAGCGATGGACCCTCTGAAGGGTTTAGTACATTCCCCATTTCCCCAGTCCGACAATGGGCCCAGTAATGACAAGGAGGGCAATCGACCAACCGCAACCCGCCATCTGTCGGTCCAAGAGATGTTTGACCGCAGAACTAAGGGTCTCTGCTACAACTGTGACGACACTTACACTCGTGGACATCGATGCACCACCTCTTCTGGCTCGTGGTCGAGGAACCCTACGACGGGGAACCGGAGGACGAAGATCTAGGGGACCCATGCCAAGCTTGATGTCGGGGAGGGCGAAGATGTTACGGATCCGATGTTGCTGCACCTTGACATGCTGCTGCACCTTGACATGTTACCGCACTTCGATGCACTCTCGATAATTTAGTACCTTTTATAATTATATATTTTTATGTGTCATGCTTTTGTTTGAAGGGGAGCCTTAGTGCACTGGTTGAGGTGTTGCCGACTTGCCGTGTGACCTTGATGTCACAGGTTCGAGTCCTGGAAGAAGCCTTTTGCAAAAATGAAGGGTTAACTTTGGCTACATTTCACCCTTGTGGCGGGACCCTTCCATGGACCCTCGTTGCATGGGGATGCCTTGTGCACCGGGCTGCCATTTTATGTGCCGTGCTTTTATTTACCTCACACGATGTTAAGCCTAGTGAGGCGGTTTTTTGGACATCTTAGGAGTGTTGGACCAACTAGTTATTAAGTTGGGAATTTGTGCAGTTTTGAGGAAGGAAGAATTAATTAGCAAATACCCTCCTCTCTCTTAATTTCTCTCTCTCTCTCTCAATTCCCATAACCTACCTTGCCCGCCCACTCCTCACGCCGTCGACAGCCGCCGCCGCTCGCTCTCCCTCCTCCAACACAGCAGGTCGCCGGAGCTCCTCCAAGGGGAAAGTCATTCTGCTCCAAGACACCTCCCTCATCCGGCCGCACACGAGGTCTAGGGGTGTGCACGGTGCGGTTTTGTTCGATTTTTGCCCAAACCACAACTGCACCGCAAGGGCGCAGTTTTGGCCCGAGAAAAATCACACCGCACCGAAATTACACGGTGCTCCTTGGCCCAAGCAAAACCGCACCAACCCTAACATACTCAGTATGGTAAAAAGAATCAAATATCTTGGATAAAGTAAACCGACCTGTTAATTTAATGAATAAGTGTATCTTAGAAGATGTGGTTGTACAATTTCTCTTTTTTCTGAAGATATGATAGTAGTAAAAAATATAATTTAGTTGGTTTGGACGTTTGGGCATACACTGAGTAGTAAATAGTGCCCAATTAGATAGGTGGATGAACTTATTGTCGAAGGATAGGAAGGAAAAATGTTAACTCTAGATAACGTGTATAGAAGGGCAAATAATTTACTGACGGTAGGTTTAATAATTCTAAGAAGGGATGTAAAATTAGTATTAATTGAAAATCCATTTCGCAAGTAGTTGCAATCTAATGATAATCATGATGGCGATGATGATAATGTCAGTGTTATGTCAATTTTAACTAGTAAAAGTTTCATATTATGACTTTTAAATCGTTTTTGTTTAGATATATTATGATCTGTAGTTTTCCTTAAATATATACTGGCAATGTCTTTTATGCTCCTGTCTGGGGCTTTTTTGAATTTACCGTGTGATTTATGTGAACAGGAGTTAGAGAGAACATTTACCTACTGGGGTACTTCTGAGGGAGACATTTACCATCCTGCTGAGTGCATGCACCAGTTACTTGACCAGGTTCGCCGCTACAGAGTTAATGTTGATGGCAATGTTTGCACTGTGCTTGTGACCATATTGGTCCTGGAGGTAATTTCTTTCAACTATTATATGTAATTTTTATGTTCTGTTGAGTTAATGTTGTTGGCAATGTTTGCACTGTTCTTGTGACCATATTGGTCCTGGAGGTAATTTCTTTCAACTATTATATGTAATTTTTATGTTCTGTTTTGGGATGATACATGGAGCTAAACTTGAAGAAGACACATAAAATTAGTGATGTAAAGTAGGTTACGTGGCTGTACCACTAACATGCAACCCTAGGTGAAGTGCAAGAGAGTTTTATTTCACACATGAACTTTATAACGCACTTGCGTTTAGAGGGCGGGTAACCTCAAGGAGGTGACGATTCTTGCGTTCAGCAACGCCATTTTGTTGAGGGTATAGACACAGGGGGTTTGGTGGATGATTCCAAACTCAACACATAGGTTGGTAAACGCATGACTAGTGTATTCACGGACATTGTCAGAACAAATAGTTTTCATTGTAGTGGAGAACTGATTGCGAGTTTCAGTGATGAAGGCATGGAAAACACCCGACAGTTCAGAGTGATCACGAAGGAGATATAACCATGTCACTCGAGAGTAATCATCTACAGATGTAGCAAAGTAACGATAGCCAAAAACAGTAAAACACTGGTGATTTTGTATGGTCCCCAGATATTAGAGTGAGCAAGATCAAAGGGATCAACACTTCGAGTGGGCTAAGGCGAGAACGTAGACCGATGTTGTTTTCCATAGATACAAGACTCACAAGTGAATTCTCAGATGGAGATATCGGGAAGAGCTTTGCGGAATATGTTTAGAGGAGGGTGTCCAATACGGCGATGCCACTCAAAAGAGCTAACAAAGGACAAAACCGTCGGAGGAGGGGGGTCAAGGATGTAGAGACCATTCGACAGATGCCCTTTTTCAATGATAGACTGCGTCTTGCGATCCTGCACAGCACAAGAGGTGGAGGAGAATGTTACGTAGCAATCAAGATCTTGAGTGAGACGACTAATAGAGAGAAGATTGAAAGGAAGAGTCCAGAACATGAAGAGCAGAGCGAAGAGTGATGGAGGGAGTAATGTGAATGGCTGTAGAGCCAGAGACAGGAATGGTGTCCCCACTTGCAACAGTAATAGACTTGGGATGCACCGAGCCCAAGTAGCGAGATGGCTGTCGTGAGGTAATATGGTGGGAGGCCCCTGAATCCAAGATCCAGGACGAACTATGAGCAAGACAGGAAAACACACCACCAGAAATGGACACAACAGAGCTCAAAGAATGGTCGATCATCCCTTGAAGTTGCTGGATTTGGAGTCGCAAGTCAGCAATGTAATACAAAAGACTTTGTGAAGTAGAATGGGCAGCCATGTGCAAAGAAGTCGCAGCGGCTAAGAAGTTATCTGTGCGGCAAAGTCGCAGCGGCAAGAAGCAATATGTGCGGCAGGGAGAAGTCGCAGCGGCTAGTGACAACAAAGAGACTCTGGTAAGACCCAGCGGCCAAGTAGATAACATCCAGCGGTAAGGGCAAACTGCGGAGAACAGCTGCAGGAGAAGCGGCCAATCCATAGCAAACCACATGCAACAAAGCAGTGGCGGCAAGCAGGGCCAGGCCGCAGCGGGAATTAGAGCCCGCAGGTAGGCAAGGGAAGTGGAGAAGCAGCGGACTAGCAGGTAGACAAGCATACACAAGGCGGCTAGAGACAAGGCGGCCTGAAGAACTGCTGCTAGAGGAAGAGCCGCGCGACCAGAGATCAGCGACTAGAGAAGTCGCAACGACTACCCCCGGCGGACAGCAGGAGAGGTCGCCAATGGATAGAGGAGCAAGCCCGCAGCAAGCAGCAAGTCCCGCAGAAGTAGCGGGTAGAGAACCAGATCCACAACGGATAGAGGAAAAAGCCTGCAACAACGGGTAGAAAGCCAAAACAAAAGGCCAGTCCGTGCGACAAGCAGAGAAAGAAGAGAGGTGCATCAGAGAAAAAGAAATCTGAAGAAGACCGCACGAGTCCGCAGGAGGTCGCTGCGAGTAGAGGAGAAATCGATAGGCCAGAGCGAACAACAACGAGAAAGCGAACGAGTAGATCGCGCGATAAGTCTGGCAAGAGTAGTCCGCGAGAGAAGAGAAACAAAACCGCAGCGGTGGGGAGCATCACGGGTAGAAGAGGAGCCCGCAGAAAGAGCAATAAAAACCCCGCGTTGCAAGAAACCGCAAGCAGTCCGCGGTGAAGAGAATCAATCCGCGACTAGAAGGGGTCGAGCGGGTAAGAACAGTCCGCGACTAGAAGAGGCCGCAGCGGATAGAAATAGACCGTAGCGGGAAGAAGTAGACCGCAACGAATAGAAGTAGGCCGACAGCTCAGAAGCCGTAAGAGAGAAAGAGGAAGAGCGGTCAGGGGAAAGTGGGGCCCAGACGAATCCCTATATAAAAGGTTGAGAAGAGAAGAGAGGGGAAGGAGGAGAGAACACCGAGTCCACAGAAGGGGATGTGGTAAAGAAAAAAGAGACCGCCCAACGATGAGCGGTTAGGAAGCCAAAAAGTAGGAGGCGGACAAAAAAACAGGCCGGCGGTCAGAGAAGGGGTTATCCGCCGGGAGGATCAGTAATCTGGCTCTGATACCATGTAGAAGAGTTGAGAAAACCTTGTATATACTTCTTGAATATCAAATTACAAGTGTGAGTACAAATATATAGGGAGAGAGAGAAAGAGAAATTCCTATTACAAGATGTGTGACTAAACATCCTAGTTAGAAGACTAAATGGGCATTTACTAATGAGCCTTTACATATATCATTCAACAAACTCTATAACGCACTTGCAAAAATCGGCGGCGAAATCAAAATATAGCAATAAATAATTAAATCTCAAGCGATACTTTAAGCAAAATATTTTTTTCTTTTAGGCAATGCAAGCTTCGACTTTCCTTTGCCTGAAGGGCAAAAGCGAGAACACGCGACGAATAGATCCTGCAACTACCTCGAATAATCCAAAGCATCGGCCACGATACTTTCAATCTAAATAGTCTATAGGTGGATGCGATTTTGCGATTCCTTAATCCTAGATATCATGCAAACAATCACAACTAAATACAATGGACCCAACAACAATCCAAAAATGCGAGAGGAATGCAAACACACACAATCCTATGACATAAACCTTAAATCTAATGCGAATGTGGATGAATCAGTCATACAATGAGTTACAATGTGCAATTAATTAAACAATATTAATGTTAAAATTCTCATGCTTTTAATCTCAATTGAGCACAAACAATCAAGTTTAGTAATTAGACGACTATTGCAAAATAAATTGAGAGTACACTGAAATTTAAATGCGAAGCGAATAAATATTACACGTCTATAAAGAGATGCAACAATCAAATCAATCTAAAACAAATATTACTAGCAATGAGTAATTATTCGTATAACATAGTGGAATGAAAGCTAAAATATAAGAGTGCACCAAATAATTGATGCTAGTGGTTGTGGGAAGACCCGTTGGTGATGGTGGTTGTACGAAAGTGTAGGCGCTGCAGTTTGGGGCTGATTTAGGACTGTTAAAGGAGATTGGGAGACTGATTTAGAGGGGCTGGAATGGTGTAGGGAGGTGATAGCGGCTGGCCAGGTCTGGTAGGGGTGTTTGGGGGGTGAATTCTAGTAGGGGAGGGATGTGGAGGGCATGGAGGGCATGTGGAAAGTGCTGGGGAGGGAAACCGTAGGGAAAATGGTTATTCAGAGGGGTTTGGGGTGGGGAAAGGCTGCTGGAGAATGGAGGAGGCTATTAGAGGGTGTTGGTGGCGGCGGTGGAAGGTTGGGGAAGTGGAGAAAGCCGTGAAAATGAAGTGGGAGGGCTGGTGGTTGTACGATGGCTGCCAGCGGTTGTACGAGGGCTGCCGGCAGCTGTAGGGGCTGTAGGGAGAAGATGCGGTGGTGTCTGAGGGAACACTGGCTACAGCACGAAGGGGTCTCGATGACGAGTAAGATGGCCGGAGGTGGATCCAAAGAGCAAAAACGACAGCTGCACTGAATCCTATGGACGGGACAAACCCCATAAATCTTAATAAAATTGTAAAGTGGATTTTTTGGATTAATAAAATTTCTCCACAAACCCCATAAATCTTATTATTAATGTTTCGGGAAGCTCCTGAGCTAGGGTGTTGTCATCATGCTACAGACAAAAGTAGTTTGTTCTTGCCTAATCTTGATTTGAAGAAATTTTGTCAAATTTTAGAATATATTTTCGTATAGTTGCAAAAGAGGCTAAAGAGTTGAACACTAAGAGGTGTGGCTATGGTTCGAAAACCTCCTTTTGAAAAATCAATAGTTGGTGGATCCCACAACCAAAGATGTTTGGCATGACAACCATTATGACCGCCATCAAAAAAGAAAAATTAGTTTTGAACATAAAAGTGGATGAAATTCCTAAGATGAGTTTGAGCGTTCACGAATAACGGTTTGTAACCACAACATTCATGACTACCGCTGCCGCTCCACACGGAGCCTACATCCCAGCAATTTTGAAAGAAGATACATTATCTTTAATTTCAGAGTATGAAGGATTCCTACAAGAACCTCGTTCATTGAATTAGTAATAGCATTAGGTATAAAGTCAGGCATAGAGCACTTAAAGTTATAGTGAGAGTCATTTGAAGAGCATGAATAAAGTGCTTTGTATAGAACGCGGCTAGGAGGAGGAAGCAGAGGGTGAACAATGAATGGTATTAAAATAAATGTTTTACTAGCCATATCCTGCAGTTGGATGACTTTTTGCAAAAACACACCTATGAATTGTTAACCTAGGTTCGCCTATGATCGGAAATATCTATATTATCCTTTTAATGACTGAAAAAAGTTCTCAGATGATAAGTTAAAGAACTACTTTGACACGCGTTAACATTTCATTGACTATTTTGACAATGAATTGAAACCTCGGGGACTAAAATGATTTTTACCCCCTTGAATAACAAGTTTAATGACTACTTTGACATAAATTAAGATCTCACGGATGATTTTGACATTGAATTGAAACCCTTGAGGACCAAAGTGATTCTACCCCATTGGTTTTCAACTGATATGGTTTTTCACATCAAATTTGATTAGCTTTGACAAACCTTCACATTAGTTATTCTGATTTCATTCTTGCACAACTCTCGGAGGGTGGCTTTGGCATAATACTTCCCTTATCTTTCCTTTTTCTATTTCCCTCTGTCTCTCTCTGTCCTCATTGTATTATATCGTGATGAAGAAAGTATGGGATCATCAAAACAGTCTCAACCATTTGTCATGATTCTCAATAAGGACCATCAAACCAATTTAAGGCTCCGTTTTGCACGGCGGCAGAGATTGTGAATGCGGTGGCTATGAACTGTCATTTGTGAACGTCCAACCTCACCTAAGGAACTCAGTTCCCTTTTATGTTCAAAATTAGTTTTCTTTTCTCGGTGACGGTCATAACCGTAACATATATTCGATGACAGCATGAATTATTTACTATATATAGGTCTAGCATAAAGCCAAAAGTATATATGTATAGAACTGCCATGTGCAATGTGCTACGATAGTATTCAGCTAGGCTCAATCGATGATCGGATACTTGCAATCGCACACTGGAAAACCCAATCCGTTAAGAGTGTATATATAATAATAATAAGGAATAATTTTGAAAACATCCCCTGAAAGTTAGCATAATTACAGGTTGCACCCCACTTATTTTTGAAATTACAAAAACCTCCCCTGATGTTTACATTTCATAATATCTATGCGCAAAAATATCTACTCATAGTAAATTTTGGGCAATGTAGTCCAACGATAGCTATTCACAGTCCTAAAAATATTTAAAACGGCTATTTGTAGTCCTAAAAACACTTAAATTCATTTGCGTGGACTGCATTTCCTTATAACATTGCCCTAAATTTTCACTATATGGATTTTATGAAATGTAAACTTATGGGGGTTCTTGTTATGGACTGTAGGAGATTTTTGTAATAAATGGATCTGTAATTTTTAGAGGGGAGGTCCTGGTAAATTATTATTAAAATAATAATAATAATAATAATAATAAATTGTTGATGTTGTAAAAATGACAGGGCTGGCAGCGGAAGCTAGATCCAGATTACGACATAATGCATACGCTGAAGACATTGCTTCTGAACCCGGAAGGTGTAGTAAAACAGCCGATCGATTACTTCTTCTCCTAATATTTTATATACTTTATAATTATTCAGCACCGGAAATCTGTATTTATTTATTTATTTATTTAATTTTGCTAGATGAGAAATGCAATTTTCATGTCATCAGTCATCTCCATGCAATTTAAATTTAATGGCTTATAGTGATTGATGAAGATGAACTAAACGTCTCTTTGGTAATTTTGTGATGACAGTAGACTTATCATAGGGCATTTTTATAAGCATGCGTCGCAAAAGATCGAAGGAATAAGCGAAGTCCAGTGTGTCGTGCGCACACTATATTTACAGGCCTTTGCGCACTTGCTCCCATTGCGTGCAGTGCCATGAAGACGATTGTCTGATCATCTCGCTCCAGTGACATTTGAGTATCTGTTGCTGTAGATTGCGCATGTGGGCACCCTATGCACGAGCGGGTAGTATCTACAGACAGCTCGTGTTTTTAATTTTATGCTTGTTTTAAACATCACGTGTTTTGTTAGATCAGAGAGATTTGTTTTATTGTCCGATTTCAAGACCATCACAGCTCAAGTTTTGCTGTGGACGTTGTCTTCATTACAGCAAAGGATTAGGCTTAGATTGGCAGGGCAGTGGGGCTTCTGCGAAAATCGCGAGGGGTGGTGCCCCACCGCCCCACCGCACACATTCCTGAAGTGCGTGGAGGCGGTGAGCTGTGCGCGACCGGCTTGTGTCCGCCTTTGGCAAAGCCTTAGTTCTTATGAATGTTATTAAAGTTGTTTATACATATAGAAATATTAGGCCACAATGCAAAATGTTATAGCAAGGGAAATGTGTGAAATTTTCTTGGGTGTGTAAATGCAAGAACATAAAATAAGTTTAGCATGAGTTTATAGGAATTTTCTTGGGTGTGTAATAGCCAAAATTCTCACCTTTCTGACCAAGTGCGGAACAGGGAGGCTAAGTGGGGCTGACCAAAGTCAACCCCACTAATGCCATGACTGCAACGCTGCACGAACCGCCCGACTGCGCACAATGCCCCCATGCATGGCCGCATCACTCCCCACTG
This sequence comes from Platanthera guangdongensis, assembly GCA_039583875.1. Taxonomy (NCBI): domain Eukaryota; kingdom Viridiplantae; phylum Streptophyta; class Magnoliopsida; order Asparagales; family Orchidaceae; genus Platanthera; species Platanthera guangdongensis. Next base: position 159,516,500 of record CM077155.1, on the reverse strand, counting down.
CCGCAAGGCTGCATCACTGCCCGCTGCCATGTGGCCTCAAGGCCACGCGGCCCTTGGCCCCAAGGCCGCCCGGTTGCCCACCCACTTGGCCGGCCCTTGGCCACGGAAGGAGCACTGTGCCTCACTCGTAATTAATAATGTAAAAAAAAGCAGAAATCTCTCGAGAGCACGTTACAAATAATATTGCAATGAGAACCATCATAACATTAAAGCAGACCCATCAAGCAATCAATCCGCCATCAAAAAAAGTCCAAAAGAACAACAGCCAGCCCAGCCGAGCCAGCCAGCGTGCAAAATGACCAACAAAGACACCATCCACTACATCACGACACTAACAGCGGCGCTCAGGGCCACCACAGAATAAACCCCAATTACAGGGGTATAACGGGAAACAGAAGAAGACTCCCGGACCGCCGCTCGCTCGAACTGGAACGTGTCGACGGCGAGCGGCATGTTCTCCCGGTCCGAGCTGCACCTGTACGGAGGCGCCGGCGGGACGGCGCTGTAGAGAATCGCCCTCAATACCGCCGACACCGTCGGGATGTACGCCGTTTTATTCCTCCCCAGAAGCCACGTCAGCCCCATTAGCCGGCAATCTCGGTCCATCATCCTCGCCACCCTTTCTCCGCCGCCGCCGCCGCCCTTCAACTGTCGATGAAGACAAAAAAGGATGAATTTATTGCACGCGGTGTCTTTGTTATGCACAGCAAATCCGTTAGTCTTTTGCCATTAATGCGAAAAATTGTTTTATTACAGCAGCAAACCTTCTCGAGGGAATTTAGGCAGCGAGAGCAGCCATCATAAGTGGCATTACGGCAATCTCGCTCGAGCGCGCTGACGGCTCCAGTGGGCTTTACAACTGCTCCGACCTCGCCGGAGCTTGAGAGGTTAAAAGCCGCCGAACAGGAAAGAGAGCCGATTTCATGGAGATGTATGCCGCAGAAGCAGAGGGCGGCGTCGCAGGTGGCATTGGAGCGGGGGAGGCGGATGTTGCGGGCGGCAAGCGCCGTCTGGAGCGCGTCGGCGCAGCGCTTCGAGTCTGTATCCGGCATCATCGGCAGCGAGTATTCGGCGGCGGCGGCGGCAGGTGTCGGCGACGGCCGGAGACGGAAAGCGGAGCGGGCGTGGGCGGCGAAGAGCCAAGCTGCGAGTACAGGGCAGCAGCGGCTTCGATCGAGGTTGCCGCCTCGGCCGCAGGCCTCTTCGACGCCGCCAAACATCTCGGCGGAGAGGTCCAGCTCGCAGGCGGCGGAGGCGTTGCGGGTGCCGCCGGGGACGGGGGAATCCGGCACAATTGAAGCCGTGGTGCTAATGTCGGAGAGCAGCCTGGGCGGGGAAGCTACAGTGGCTAATTCCGGCGCTAGGAAGAGGAGTAGAGCGGCGGCAATGATGATCGACATCCTTTAATAACTCTGTAGAAGAAGATTCATGACATAATTTCTCGCAAATCAAGCATCCTAAACCCTAAAACTGACAGAAAAAAAAACTCGAAAAAAGAAATGGGGAAAGATGTAATGATGGCCGCCGGAGTGAACACCTTGAAATCAAATCTCAGGCACGACCGGCTAGCGAGAGGGACGAAGAGAAGAAAGAGGGCTACTGCTTCTCAGAGTTCACGATTTCAAGGTTTTAGTGCGGGGCAAGGCAATGGTGGATAGCTTTTCTTCTGCAACGACTCTCTTTTTCTCTGTTTCATCAGGCCAACAAACAGAGAGGGAGAGAGAGAGAGAGAGAGAGAGAGAGAGAGAGAGAGAGAGAGCGAAAGGCTGGCCTAGAAAAAAGTAGGAAGGGAAATTAGTGAAATTACAGTGTTAACTTTTTCATTTACTTTTGTAAGCCCAATCAAAATAAAATAGATTTGATTCACAAAAAAAATAATATTACTTTTTAGTTCTTGAAAGTTGCATCGTCTTATTATAATTTAAAGTAAAATTTGTTGGATCTTAAAAGTTGCATCTCAAATGAAGGTTTATTTTGTTAGGGTTAGATTTTGCTCAAAATATTATACACTATTCCATCAGATATTTGGAATGATTATTTAGATTGTTGGGTGCGACACGTGGAATGGATCGTGATGTCTGAACGTGTCATGACACGTTAAAAGGGATGATTTAGTCGCATACCGGCTAGCGTGCTACTTGATCCTGAGTGTATAAACAGGGTGGTCACTCCTTCCGTAACTACATGGTTTTGGGGAGTGACACCACAAGGCTTTACATATATTACAACCAACAATGTATCTTGATCTAAGTAGACACGCAACTCACGGATAACTAAATAATCAGTCTCGACACGCACAGACATACATGAAATATTCAACAAATTTATGGTGTGTATTGATTTTCAAATACTTACAACAAAGTTTTGTCAAATCATAGAAAATCTACACAAAAAATCAAAGAACACATACATTGTCTTCCTCCTCTCAAATCATTGTCTTTAACCCATTTATTCACACCTCAATGGACGACACGGGATAAGGCACAGAACGAGCGTCTTCAGCTGGTTTGTTACAGGCGCAACCATCGCCGGATTCACCGGGAGATTCAGGGCTGCGGAGAGTTATCGTCTGCAATGGGATCGGCGGGTGAGCGAGATAATCGCGAAAGGGGAAGACACAATCAAACCCTAGCAGGGCGATTAAGAGCGTGCGATTAGAGTAAAAAATCTGAAAATTCTTTAATTACCGGTGCAATTTACGATAATCACAGGAAATTAACGACGCCAATTATTAACCGCAAACCAGATTTTTTTAAAAAAATTTACCCACAATCAAAATTAGTAATCACAGACTAATCCGTTTAACGAATAATAAAGATTAACAATCAAAACAATAATATGAACCTTACCGTGGAGAGGTATAATGTAAGTGGAGGGATCGAGGGCGTCGGTGATCAGGATCCTCTACATTTTTGAAGTTATAGCGGAATGGTTGCCATCGAGGGTGAACGAAAAGTGGGTGAATCAGGAAAGCTAAGGTGCTGCTAAGGGCGAGAGTAGATTGTTTTAGAGAGGCACACCCTGCACGGCTACAGTGTCATGCGGGGACACATCCTGTTGTCCACTCGCGCATCAAAAATCGTGCATCTATTTTGATGCCCGAGTAGATGGTTGGATGTCTCCCCACACGACATTATAGCCTTGTGGGGAGCGTACGTAAAATTTACTCTTGAGAATAAAGTTGTCATTTTTATGCGAGGACACCTAGCCATTGTTGATGGGCTAACAATTTCCCGAATTATTACAAATTTTAGATGATTAATCATCAAATGAATAATTTGAACCTAAATTAGGTGAATTATAACAACACTCAAGCCTTTATCCCACTATAGTGGGGTCGGCTATATGGATCATTTGTTGTCATTGTGCCTTGTTTTTGTCATAATCTCACTAATGTCTACGTACATCATGTCTTTGTTTATAGTTTTCATTCCTAGTCTTTATTGATTTACCCCTCCCTCGTCTAACATGCCTAGTGATTAGACTCTCACAACGCCTAACAGGTACCTCTAATGGTCTCCTTTATACGTGTCCAAATCATCTTAGATGAGATTCTCGCATCTTCTCTGAAATTGGTGCTACTCATGTCTTATCCATGATACCTTAATTCCTAATTTTATCCAATCACATCAACCTGAGCATTCTCATCTCCACAACTCCCATTTTTTGCTCATGTACACTATTCACTGCCCAACACTCAGAACCATCGAGCATCGCAGGTCTAATTGCAGTACAGTAAAACTTGCCAAATATGGACTTTATTTTGTTTGAAATTTATGGCAAAAATTATATATCCGTCCCTATACTTATAAGACTTCACAAATCAGTCTCCATTCTTTTTTTTCCCACAACATTTCAGTCCTCTATTCTAATAAATAAATAAAACCAGTCCCTACTACCTGTTACGTTAACTACCTTGGAGGCTTGGATGGAAAACTAAAAACTTTGGAATTTTTCTTTATAAAAAGAGGCTCCTTTTATGGCAACATACTAAAAAATTTAAAATCAGCTTTTTAAAAACATATAGCACAATCACTACGAGAGATATATGATTTAACCAGTGCCGGAAAGGGTTTCGACAAGGAAGAAGTTGCCGATCTTGTCGGCCAAGGAGGATTTTGTGGATGATGGTCGCCGAGGAGGAAGGGTCGATGTTGGTCGCCGAGCCAGACCTCGATGCTGGTTGAGAGAGATCGAGATTGATTGATCGAGATCGAGAGATCGAGATCGAGAGATCGAGAGGGCTCACAAAAATGAACAGATTTCCAATGTTTAATATAGAGCAATGTTAAAGGCACACATGTTTTGGCTATGTGCACCAAAATGTTATGTGCACACTAAAATATTTTATTTGCAGCCAAATTTTATATGTGCACCAAAATATTTTATTTGCAGCTAAATTGACTACATCTGATTCTGACTCTTTGGTTAAATTCCAATTTTCTGCTATTGATTCATGATATCTCAACCATGTCCGAAAAAATAGGTGGTAGTAAAGAGTTGTCTTTCATCAATAGCCGGAAAAAATGATTATTGTTCACATATCCAATATAAAATACCATTCGATTCTCCGGAGGCGCGGAATGCAATGGCAAAAATGTGATAGACTGGTATTTCGAGTAATGAACCAAGGCGATATTATAGCATGATGCAATTATAAGCCCAATGTCAGGCATCGTCATCCACTTTTCCAGAGGTGCTGGAATTTCATTACAATCAAGAGACAACATCAAATCGGTTGCCGAAATCTGAAAAAAAAAAACAGAACATCCACATGAAGGAAGTTAATGTTGAGGCTCCACATTAAGGAAAATAAGAGTGCAGAAAAACCAGTTAAAATGGGGAAGATGAATAGTACCAGCAGAGTCACTGCTCGTCGCCGGAGTGGCAGCGCGGGGTCGGCGGGGTCGGCGGAGTTGCTGCTCGTCGGCGGAGTCACAGATCGTCTCAAATAGAGCCGGCGGCCGGGGGGATAAAGGGAGTGGCAGCACGGGGTCGGCGGTAGTCGCTGCTCGTTGTCGCCGAGAGATAACGCGAAAAACTCAAAAGTGCCTGCGCTTAGGGTTTGGTTCAGAGGAGGAACTAATCCGGCAGATGGGTGCACTTAGAGAAAAGAACTAATCCGGTTTTTGAGTTAACCGCAGCCCACAATTTTACTTTTTTTAATGGGTACATGCACTTAGCACATATCGACGCCGTGCCTTTAACAGCGCATGTACAATGAGTACATAGGTCTTGTACCGATTTCGAAAGTTGTAGATTCGCTTGAACAAAAATGCAAAAAAAAAGGCGGAAAGAGGTCAATTGTTTTAAAAAAGGGTTGATATGAAAGTTTGATAAATATATTTTTTTTTAAAAAAAAAAAGCTTGATATGAAAGTTGAGAATCCGCAAAAGGATGAGCGTGCATTTTAAAGGCTCTCCCAAAGGAAAAAAATAAATAAAAAGAAAAGGGTAAATGGTAAAGAAACATGGAATGAGAGAATGCTGTCTTGCCTCAAACAGCATGCAGCTCTATTGCTGGTCAGAGGAGAGCCCCGTCACCTGTCCATATTTTTACTTTTAATATTAAACCAAAATAATCTTAATGGACCCGTGCGCCGTGCCACAAATACAGTCACATCGCATCAAGCTCCCCCGCCGGACACATATCAAATTATCAATTACGGAAAATTTTGTGCGCCTTTAAATATTCTCGGCCCACCTCCTTTGCAAATTTTGTCACCCTTTCTCACCTCTACTCCGCCCTTTCCGTTCTGTTTGAGACAGCGGTTGTGGATCAGAAAGCAGTCTTCTGATCTGCAGCCGCTAGTTTTTGTTGTTTGGTTGAATGATGGTTAGAAAATTGCGGCTCAAATTTTCACGGATCCACTGATTTTTTGTGCGTGGCAGACCCCCTTGTGTCTGGCTCCCGCAAAAGCACGTCCGCTTCCGCCTATTCTCTTCCGATCGCAGTCCACGGATACTTTCTCCCTTCATGATCCGTCTATCCTCTTCCCGATTTCAGGCGACATCAATAGATTATTCTCAATTTATGCTCTAGCTTCCCTCGGCGATAGGAAAATTCCCGGTGTTTCATCTTTGCCGCTCCCAGGAACCCGATCGCGCTGCTTCCACCATCTCCCGAAAAATCATCCTGATAGCTTTCTTCCCGAGGTTGTGAGCTTGGGGCCCGGGATCAATTGCGCAGGCGACATGCGTCCCTTTCAGATCTTCTCCCTTCTTTGATTCCCAACATCTCTGATTGGTAGGACAAGGAGAAAGCGGGTTCGCAAGATCGTGCAGAGGCCAGGGTTGGGGTTAAAGACGAACATGAACTAGATCGCCCGCACTTCAGCCTCGATTGGCCGAAAACCTGAGTAATGATTTTTTCCGGGCTCCGTTCCTAAATCTAGGTCCGGGATTGCTGGGGTGTCGCCGCGTGAAACGATCAAAACACCAAAAGGGGATGTGGTGTTCAAACCTAGCGCTCCGTGGAGATCGTCGTGATCTTGCCCGGCTTAAATAGACGGGCTGATTCCGCACACCCGGGAAACCCAAAACTGATCGCCCCCGAACTCAATAGTTCTGGTGCACTCAAACATCATGCAGCTCTATCATTAGAGCTTCTCCGAGAGCTCTTTCTAACAACTCTACTTCACCCGTCACTTTACCATCCGCCAGAGCTGTCCCAAACACAGCTCCATACAATTTTGAACCCTAACATTCTTCCTTCCCCAGTTCCCAGCCACCGCTGCCGAAGCATCCTTCCCACCGCAGACCTTGCCGAAGTCTAAGCCCCACTGCAAGCCACCGTAGTCGTTCAGCCTCATTCCTTAGTCGACCACATGGAATACTTCTAAGGATGTTTCCTGCAATTTTGGTGTTGAACATGTTAGATTGTTGTTGGTTGGATTTACCAGCTGTTATGTAGTTACGATTGTGTTTTTTTACTCGATTTTTTCTTCAGAAATTTTCCTGTCCAATTTCTGTTGTTTTTTGCACTCGAATTACTTTCCAATTTTTAACCTGTTAAAATTTTGTTTTATAGTCCTTTTTATTCTCCGGAATTTTTCCTGTCCAATTTCTGTTGAAATTCGGTCCAGGTGTTAACCGGTTACAATTTTATGGTTACAATTGGATTTATTCCCGGTTATTATCTAGCTAGAATTTTGTGTTGTTTAATATTTGTTTTTTTCTCCAGTTTTTATGCTGTCTCATTTTTGTGTTGTTTTGCAGTCGGATTTCCTCCCAGATTATTATTACAATCATATTTCTACTAGCAAGACGAGTAACATTCTATCTTGACCTGTGAACACAAAAATAATAAATGTTACATTTAGGAACAACAATACAAACTGAAATTTTTAATTTGTATGAAGAGACTGTATGGTTAAAATTCAGTCTGAAAATTAGTTTGTTTATACGACTAGAAAAATTGAGCCTTAAAATCCAGTCTGAAAATTAGGCCACTCATACATTAACAAAAAACAACCGAACAATCTAGTCATAAAATTAATTAATTAGTGCAGTTAGAAAAACATGTTAATAAATCAAATGAAGTTTACTGAATTCACACGGATCATAAAACTTACGTCAATTGCTTGGGGGTTTGAAGTGATCATGTTGAAATATTCTCAAATCTCAACTACCTGCTATTTAAAAAACACCTCTAAATCAAGATAAATCATTTAGAACCATCTACCATACACCAGAATCCTAAGATTAAGGCCCCGTTTGGAGGGGCTTATTTACACCGATCAAGCGGTTACGACCGCATGAACCGGACCTTAATTAAGATCCAGTTCATGCGGTCGTAACCGCTTGATCGGTGAAAATAAGTCCTCCCAAACGGAGCTTAAAGGAACTTTGATAGCATAAGTGGAAGAAAAAGAAACATGTACACTTGGTAAAATACAGGTTCGACCATGGAAATGGCTGGGAGGGAGAACAACAAAAACCTACCTGCAACTCGGAAATGAGGGGATGAAAAACTTGCGGAATGCCTGCGGCTCTGTCGCCGGGAACGGGTGAGGGAGAACACCACTACCCCGACTAATGAAGGGGAAGATGGTGAATGAAGAAGAGCCTCCGCTATCTTCTTTGTGCAAATTTTTTCAGCTAGGCAAAGATGGATAGAGGCAGGAAATCAGGGAGGTGGGCCCAGGGAATTTAAAGGCGCACCAAATTTCTGTGCGGTTACCGCACCAAAAATGTTTCCAATCATTTACACTGTAAAATGACATGCGACATGTTGCACAACATCTAAGTTGCGCGCTGAGATGTCATAGGACCTAACAAAAACCTGCGTCCGCTCTCCCTCTCCCGGACCCAAAAATCTTACCTGCAGTGGCAAAACTCGATTGTAACCTTGTGCTCGGTGATGGCAATTGCGTTGTCCCGGAGAGGCTTATCTGCTCCATTGCGGAGTGCCACTCTCGGACAGACATGGTTCGCACACGCACGATAATATTTCCGCCGCTTGCACTCCCACCGAAATCTCCACTCGTTACATGTAAAATACAAGGATCCAGGATCCACTTTTTAATACGACGATATGCTATGTTTTCTTTTGTTGTGCTGGTAAAAGACGATTGGGAACCATTATTTTGTTATAAATTGTAATAGAAAGATAACTGTGCATTCAGCTTCTACATGACTATATGCTTTAATTGATTATTATTTTTTTAAATTATTTCATCATAGAACTATAGAAATATTGATTTAATATATTGATTTTTTAAATAAAAAATGAACAATTACAACTCTATAACATTATATTTACATATCTTTAAGATTTCATGCCATTAGTTTAGGGCCTTTAGGGTATTAGCCAAACCATTAGGAATTCTTCTTGCTTTGTAAGAAAATGATCTTCCTTCCATGTAAAGCGTCCATTCGGTGACCAATCTCGAACTTTTTTTCAACAATTATATCATTTTAATTCTTTTTACATGTCCCATTTCTTTAGATAAGCTAAGTATATGTGTTTTCAATGGCCTTTTCAAGTGTTCTTCTCATAATCTCCCATAACCAAGGTTTTACCTATTGACTACTAGGTAGTGACTTGATTAATATATCTTATATTATTCTTATTCTATCGTGCATGTGGAAGATTTTGGCCATGCCAAAGCTATGTTATGGATTTACATGCAAATTTAAATAACAACAAACAAACAAACAAACCCAACTAATCAAATTCACTTAAAAACAATTGATATGGGCAAGAAATAGGGTGATCATTTCCTCATGTTTTCATGTTGCAAACTAAGAACTATGAAAGTCTCCGAGATAGTATTTTTCACATAAAAATGTCCAACTCATCCTCCGATTAGATTAAGGGTTGCAATGAATGAATTGTATTGTCATGTATATGTGCGTGTAGACACACAATTGATTACTCAAATCTCCCCTAGGAGTTTGTAAAATTACAGGTTACACCCCCACTATTTTGAAATTATAAAAACCTCTGGTAACATTTCATAACATGCATGCACAAAATTCCCCTTATTTTTGCAGCTTATAGGGGAGATTTTTGTAATTTCGAATGATAAAGGGTTGGTTGTGTTGAAATACATTTCATTTCCCATTTTCTGTTTTTTTTCTGTTATGCTGTATTTTAGTTTTTATCCTTCTAGAAACCTCTTCTTTCTTTCTTTCTTTATTCAGTTCTGCTTAGATATAAAGGACCTCAGCCCTGTATTGGTCAACACATTCAATAATAAGAGTTAGTTGTCTTCCTTTTGTGTGTGTGCACCATCAGTTCTTTTTGCTACTTTTTTCATGAAGGGGATACAAATTTTCCCTTTTAACATGGTATCAGAGCTCGTGATACCCTAAGATATGCATTCATACTCTTCTTTCTTCATGGGTGATTCCACAGAAGAGCAACAAACTCAATCAAATCAAGATCGACGAAATACAACAACTCTTTCTTTGCACAATTATGATTCTCCTGATATAATCCTTGTTAATCAGGTTCTTCTCGGCACCATCAACTACATTCCATGGAAAAGCTCCACGGAGATCGCTATTTTTTTGCAAGAAAAAACTAGCTCTTGTTACTAGACCGGCGCCTAAACAACTAATCCCGCTTTTCCCTAATGGGAACAAGCAATAAAATGGACATTTCTTGGTTGATCAATGCCGCTTCCAAAGACATTGGACAATCAATTATCCATATCAACACTGGTGCCAACAGGTGGTCCAACTTATACAGACGATTTTCTAACAACAACTCCCGGGTTTATAGTTTGCGAAAAGTAACTTCTGGCTGTACTCGAGAAAATCTGAGCATCAAGGCTTATTATTTCACAAAGATTAAACAACTATGGGATGAACTTGAAGCTGTTACTTCTATCCATGTTTGTAAATCTGACACACTGCGAAGTAGAAACAACTTGGATCAACCAATTGGAAGAACAAAAGCTCATGCAATTCTTGATGGGTCTGAATGATAATTTTAAACGTCTTCGTGGCCAACCGCTTCTATTGAAAACTCTGCCGTCTATCGACGATGCTTATTCCATGATTCAGCAAGAAGAAAGGCAAATGAACATCTCTCTAATACTACCTATGGAGGACATAACTTCTGCTTTTTATACAGGACATTCTCAAAATTGGAATCTAGCGACTGACAACAAGCTCACATTGTGGTGTGAACGTTGTCAGATTCATGGATATCCCAGCACTTATAAAAGCAAATTCAAGAAACCCAAAACATAACTTCTCAAAGAACTGAAGGCAACCTTGTGGAATTCAATGGATGAGATCTGGCGTCAGCAGGCTCATCTGCCAACAAAATGGGGAACTCTACTCAAACATCTACTCTTTTCCTTGAATCTGCACCTCCAATGCATCAGTTCACTCCAGATCAGATTGCCAAACTTCTTGAGCTTGTGAATCAACCCAAACAATATTGCACATATGTGACTCAACGTTCGGCATGTATTAGTTATTATTCTCTCTCTCTCCAAAGACTGATGACTGGATTCTTGACAACGGTGCAACTGATCATATCACACATCTCTTTCATCTTCGTCGAGAACCACAACATCTTTCTCAGCCAGCACCAGTGTACTTATCAGATAGATCTACTGCATACATCACACATACGAAAACAATTCCTCTTACAAATGACATCACCCTAACAGATGTCTTATTTGTTCCTACATTTAAACATAACTTGATATTTGTCAGAAAACTTAGTTTACATTCAAACAAATCTATCTGTTTTGAATCAAATTGTTGTCTCATTCAGGACCATACAAGGAAGGGGCTTAATGAACTTGGCAGACAATGAGGCGGTTAGTACTACTTTCATCAACACTCAAAGCAGTCTGCAGCAGCATTCACCTCTTCATCAGCTCATACTACAAGCCTAGATAAAGCAATTATGTGGCACCATAGATTGGGTCACATTTCGACTCCGAAACTCAGACATCTAATTGTTGTAATTCCATATTTAAATACAGTTAGGCATCATCATTGCCGTATATGTCCATTAGCGAAACAATCCAAATACCCTTTTAATAAAAGTGATGCTTTTTCTTTGCAAGTTTTGATTTAATTCATTGTGACACATGGGGTCCATATAAGACTCCTACTCACCATGGTTATTGTTATGCTCCCGAACGTGCTACGGTTCAAGGGGCACAAATATGCTCGACGACCTAAGGAGGCGGTTGGGAGCAACGGGGATGAACCAGTCGGTTCAGCCCTCATTCACTAATCTCGGACCGGCGGAGCTGAACCACATGGTTCAGCCCATTTGGGGGCCGGCCGGCCCATGGTACCGGGTATATATATACCTGGAACCCCCTTGGAGCATCATGAAGAATTATATTCAGGTATTCTCCTTCTCCTTCTTACCCTAACCCTAATTTCTTCTCTCTATCTCCTATCTCTTCTTCTAGTAGCATAACATTTGGTATCAGAGGCTCCGTCCTCCAACCATGGTTAATACTCATTCGAATGAAGAGGCCGGCCGACTAGCTTCGTTAGAGGAAAACTACATTGGGTTGACGGATACGGTAGCGGTCATGGAAGAAAGGATGAAAGTTTCAACCCAACAACTGGAGGAGCGAATGGATGCCCTCATGGAAGAGATTAAGGCCCTCCTAACTCAAAACCTCAAAGGAAAAGCATCAGTTATGGAGGGATCGGAGGCGGAAATCCCCGATCCCGTTCCGCCACAGCCCACGCTTTCGGGTTCGAGCGGATTCACACAATTCGGCCCCGACGGAAACCAGCACCCCGTATTCGGCACGAGCGGGTGTCACCCGGCGGGAACCGACGCCGGAGGAGGGCGCGCAGGGTCCTGGCGGTCACCGGAGCAGGCGGCGGGAGCATCCGCCCGAGGCGGCTCTTCGGCGAGCTGGGGCGAGTTCGGCACAGGCCGCACGAGCCTTGGACGGCTTCCGGAGCAGGAGGCGGGGCAGGCCCGACCTGCGGGGGTTCCGGGTGATTCCAATAGGGGAGTCGCTGCCTTATTACCCCTTCCGCGGAGTGGAGGACACACTACGGGTTACGGGACGATCAATGGTACATGAGGCCACCACCGACGGGGATCTACGGGGATGGACAACACCCCGGTGACGAACAAGGAAGGGAACGTATTTTCCCGGCTGCAGTCCCAGGAGGAATGAACCTTCCCAGACCCCAGGGACCATACCCCCCTATGGAGCAGCAGAGGGCAGCGGGGTACGAACAGGAGATGAGTGGGATTAGACAAGCGCATCAGCGACCCCACTGCCATCCAAGAGGACTCACATGAATTTCCCGAAAGTCAAGGGAGGGGATGCGCTCGAGTGAATACAGAAGGCGGAACTGTTCTTCCATTATCAGGAAATTCCCTAGGAGCAATGGGTACAGCTGACAGCTTTTCACTTGGAGGATGACGTCTACCAGTGGACGCGGTGGTTCTTGAGGGGCAGAGATTTTGCGCCCTGGACCGAGTTCGTAAGGGAATTGTCAGCTCGGTTTGGCCCTTTGGAGTATGAAGACGTCGAGACCATGCTACAGAAGCTACACCAACGGGGAACCGTGATGGAATATCACACCGAGTTTGAGAGATTAGCCAACAGGATCCGTTGGGAGGAGAGAACCTTGCAAAGCTGCTTTGTCTCGGGTCTAAAGGATCACCTACGGGATGAGGTTCATGCCTACATGCCCCGCAGCCTAAGTCATGTTATCAACCTGGCAAGGATACAGGAGGAACGTTTCAACAGACAACAGACCCGCACCGCAGGAAAGCTGTCACGGCCCCCACACCGGCTAGGAGGGACCAACAGGCGGCAGGGCGATCGACGGTGACGCGACTAACAAGGCTTGAACTGCATGCGCGGAAGGAAAAGGGATTTTGTTTCAACTGCGACGAGAAGTATGCTCCCGGGCATAAGTGTCAGAAGATCCAGGTTTTCATGCTGAGAGAGGAAGATGAGGAGGAGGATACCACTGAGCTGGACCTAGAGGGGGACTTGACCTTGATCGAGTCCGGGGTCTCCACCCAGGCGATGGATGGGTGCACAACCCCCCTCACTATGCGCATAGCCAGGAAGGTCGCCCAGGAGCGGGTCACCATACTGATTGATAGTGGGAGTACCCACAATTTCATCAACCCCACCGTGGCAAGAAAGGTGGGGCACCAGGTAGATCATGGCTCCGCGTTCCAGGTCATGGTAGCGGATGGGAGCAAACTGAGGTGTGAATGGGTGATGAGGGGAGTCGACCTGCGAATACATGGGTACACTTGCCGCACCGATGTCTACCTGCTACCCATCCAGGGATCTGATACGGTATTGAGAGTTCAGTGGCTACGACAGTTGCAGAGGGTCACTTTCGACTGGGACCAGATGACCATGGAGTTCACACAGCTTAGGCAGGAACATTGCATCCACGGCCTTAAATCAGCCCCGCTGAAGGAGATCTCGGTTCGAAGTTTAGAACGTCTTTTCGAAGAGGGCAGCTTGATGACAATGATTATGGGCCTAGCATCTTCTCCTCCTATCTTATATGAAGTACCGGAGCCGATGCGACCCTTATTGACTCAGTATGAGGACATTTTTCAGGAGCCGCACACCATTCCTCCACCGAGATTCCGGGATCACGCGATTCAGCTCAAGGTGGGGTTGGAACCTACCAATATCCGATTGTACTGCTACCCGCACATCCAGAAGGAGGAGATCGAGCGTAGCATTCGGGAGAAGCTCGCCGCCGGAATCATCCGCCCCAGCACCAGTTCCTTCTCGTCATCCATTATTCTGGTAAAGAAAGACGATTCTTGGCGATTCTGTGTTGATTACCGGAGCCTGAATAGTTCAACCATCAAGGATAAATTTCACATTCTCATGATCGAGGAACTCTTGGACGAACTACACGGAGCATGTTTATTCACCAAGCTGGACCTGTGCTCCGGCTACCATCAAATTCGGATGCGAGAGGACATTCATAAAACGGCCTTCCGAACCCACGATGGACATTACGAGTTCCCCGTGATGCCCTTCGGGCTTACCAATGCCCCATCCACCTTTCAGGCGGCGATAAACGAACTTTTCGAGCCACTTCTACGTCGTTCTGTGTTGATATTTTTTGATGATATCTTGGTGTACAGTAGTAGTTGGGCAGAGCATCTCCAACACGTGCAACAAGTTCTTACCATATTGCGCCATAATCAGTTGTACGCTAAGCAGTCCAAGTGCTCTTTAGGCCAGACAGAGGTCGAGTATCGAGGCCATTTGGTTTCGGCCCAAAGTGTCCGGGCCGACCCGCACAAAATCGAGAGTATGGTGACATGGCCCCGCCCCACGACGTTACAGACCTTACGGGGATTCCTTGGTCTCACAGGCTACTACCGGAGATTCGTAAAAGACTACGACAAGATTGCATGGTCACTTAACTCTTACAGAAGGAGGTATTTGTATGGCAGGACGATGCTGAGGCAACTTTCCAGGCCCTGAAACGAGCCATGACTACTACACCGGTCCTCGCCCTACCGAATCTCAACAAGGAATTTGTGTTGGAGACCGATGCATCCGGAATGGGCATCAGTGGGGTTTTGATGCAGGACGGGAGACTGTTAGCCTACTTCAGCAAGGCTCTCGCCCCCCGCACTCTGGGATTGTCCACTTATGAGAAGGAGATGCTAGCCATCATACACGCAGTGACCCTGTGGCGGTCGTACTTACTGGGGCATCATTTCAAGGTCCGCACAGACCATCAAAGTTTGAAACATTTTTTGGAGCAACGACTAGCTTCCCCTCTTCAACAAAAGTGGGTGACCAAGTTGTTGGGTTGTGATTACGAGATCATCTACAAGAAAGGGAAGTAGAATGGGTCCGCTGATGCCCTCTCTCGCCTTCTGGAGAGCTCGCTTGCCCACATTTTGGGTCCCTTGATCGATTCCCTTAACGACATCCAGGTGGAGGTGCAACTGGATCCCGAACTCAGGCTCATTGTGGACACACTGCGACAGGGGCAGCCTACCACACCGGGGTACCAGCTCCAAGGGGGGCACCTTAATTATCAGGGCCGCGTGGTCATTCCTCCGTCCTCAGCCTGGAGGACAGTTATGATCAGTAGTTTCACTCGTCGCCGACGGGAGGCCACACCGGAGTGCTCCGGACCCTCCAGAGGTTGAGGGCGAACGTCTTCTGGAAGGGCTTACGTCGTCACGTTCAACAGTTTGTGCAACAGTGTGAGGTGTGCCAACGACAGAAATATGGAACAATCTCTTCGGCCGGTTTGCTTATCCCGTTGGAAATTTCACACCATATTTGGGAAACGGTCTCCATGGACTTCATCGACGGATTACCCAAATCTCAGGGCAAGTCAGTCATCTTGGTGGTGGTTGACAAACTCTCCAAATACGCACATTTTCTTGTCCTGAGCCACCCCTACACGGGAGATATCGTGGCCGACTTTTTGTTTGCGAGATCGTACGCCTTCACGGCGTTCCCCGGTCTATCATCTCGGATCGTGACCCAGTGTTCGTGAGCAACTTCTGGAAGGAGCTTTTTCAACTATAAGGAACACGACTACGCCTGAGCACGACCTATCATCCTCAGTCGGACGGTCAGACAGAGGTTCTCAATCGCGGGGTGGAAACATACTTATGCTGCTTCGTGATGGACGAGTCTCGTACGTGGACCCGATGGTTACACTGGGCCGAGTACTATTACAATACCTCGTATCATACTGTCAGCAAGCTTACCCCGTTCGAGGTTGTATACGGTCGCCCTCCGCCTTCTTTGGGCTCATATGAACCCGACAGCACAGCTCTTCCGTCAGTCGACCGACAATTGCATGATCGTGATCGCACCTTAGCTCTCCTGCGTGACAATCTTCGAGCAGCTCAGGACAGGATTAAGGTACGGGCAGACAAACATCGGACCGAGAGGGAATTCGCAGTGGGAGAAGACGTATTCCTCAAACTCCAACCTTACTGAATCCTTTCCATCTCCCGCCGGGCAAATCAAAAACTGTCACCACGATACTATGCGTCGTTCCGCATTACTCAGCGGGTGGGACCGGTGGCATACACCTTGGCGCTTCCGGAAGGCTCCCGTATACACCCGACCTTTCATGTATCCCAACTCAAGAAGAAGCTTGGCGACGTCGTCCAGACAAGCCCCCTCTTACCCGAAGATACCACATCGGGGGAGTTGCGTCCCTTACAGGAGGAAATATTGATGATCAAGTGAAAGCAACATGGTGCTGAATATCGGTCCGAGATACTAGTTAAATGAAAAACTTTGACATCTGCACACAATACCTGGGTCGATCTGTTGGAATTCCGCGACTCGTTTCCCGACTTCCACCTTGGGGATAAGTTGGTGCTTGATGGGGGGGGGGTGTTATGCCCCCTAACGTGCTACGGTTCAAGGGGCACAAATATGCTTGACGACCTAAGGAGGCAGCAGGGAGCAATGGGGTTGAACCAGCCGATTCAGCCCTCATTCACTAATCTCGGACCGACGGGGCTGAACCACACGGTTCAACCCATTTGGGGACCGGCCGGTCGCATGGTTCCGAGTATATATATACCCGGAACCCCGCTTGGAGCATCATGAAGAATTATATTCAGGTATTCTCCTTCTCCTTCTTACCCTAAACCTAATTTCTTCTCTCTATCTCCTATCTCTTCTTCTAGTAGCATAACAGTTATACACATTTTTTAACAATTGCGGATGACCAGGAACACCTTGTTATGTGCCGCGTCGACGCCAGTTATCTTCATATTTTGTTGGGTTATTTTAGTTATCTCTGCATTTTTATTTAATGTATCTTTATGTGCCCATTGTCGTAAGCCCAAATGGGGGGCATGTTTGGCGAACTTAAATAATGGCCGGTTGAGCCTCGATGGTAAGAAGGAAATTTACAAGTCAAGTCTCTTTCTCTCTCTTATTTCTCCTCTCCCCTTGCCCTCTCTCTCTAAGCACACGGGAAACCCGTGAGTTTTTCCCAAGCCGACTTCCGCAAGTCGCCTTCCGCGACATCTCATCCTGATCGATGCCGCCAGCTGGGAACGCCTCCGCCTCATAGCTATAGTGTCGTCGCCGCTCACTAGGTCAAAGGGGAAGGCCCATATCAAATTGGTATCAGCGGCCAACCTAACCGACGCGTCTTCCGCTCGCCCTACGCCGCACGATCGACGCACCGATGATCCTCCTTCCAGCAACCCGTGCGCTCCGGTACACCATCCCAGCCCCACGACGACTCCTCCGCCGCACCTCACGCTCGCCAACTCGTCTTCCAGCCCTGAGGCTCTTGCTACCGAGTATTCTTCGGCCAACCTACTCCCTCCCAGCCCCACAACAGCCGCCCGACATCTCTCCTCCTCTGTCGGACTACTTCCGACACCGACGACCGACTGTCCAGCCCTATCACAAATGGCGGACAGTGCTCCCTCGCTCGCCGAGCTCATGACACTTTTCCAAACCATGTTCGCGACTCAGAACGCAAAAATGGACGCCCTCAACGCACGTTTGGATACCCTACAGGGGCTGCCCTCTCCTCCGCTCTCGCTCACGACCGACTCCACTGCTCCTCCAGCAACGGAATACCCTGTCTACGGCCGCACTATCCGAATGGATTTTCCAATCTACGAAGGCTGCAAAAATCCTCTTCCTTGGCTTACACACTGTGATATTTTCTTCGCCAACCATCGCACACCGATTGAAGAACGTGTCGGCATTGCCGCCTTCCACTTACTTAGCCATGCACAATTGTGGTTCACTCACCTTCTGCGGGAACACCCCAACACTTCATGGGCGGAATTCAGCACGACCTGCACCCTAAGGTTTGGTCCGGCTCTGTAGGGAAACCCACTCAGCGATCTGGTGAACCTCAAACAAAACGGCTTCATTGACGCCTATCTCGAACAATTCCAAATTCTTCTGTCTCGGGCACCGTCCGTCTTACCAGAGCAGTAAGTTACCCTCTTCACTACCGGCCTTAACGAGCGCTTACATTGGGATGTGAAATTCCCTACTCCACCTAATCTCAACATAGCTATGAGCCTCGCCAGGGCTTGTGAACGACGCCTGCCTTTGGGACATCGGGACTATCAGGGAGCTTACTCTTTAGCCAGCTTGCCTGACAGGGCACCATTCCGGGACGATCCACCGCGGCCTATTGTTCGCCGCCATTTGTACCGCACCGAGATGGCCGAGTGTCGCGAGAAAGGCTTATGCTACAATTATGATGACCATTTCATGTCGGGACATCGATGCAAACGCTTATTTTGGCTCGAAGTAGATGATCCTCCTCAGGAAGACGTGATAGTTGAAGCCGATGCTACAATGCCCTTCGATCCAGCTTGAGGACAAGTTGTCTTCGGACGGGGGCGGTGATGTTATGTGGCGTGTCGACACCAGTTATCTTCATATTTTGTTGGGTTATTTTAGTTATCACTGCATTTTTATTTAATGTATCTTTATGTTTGTGTCCATTGTCGTAAGCCCAAATGGGGGGCATGTTTGGCGAACTTAAATAGTGGTCGGTTGAGCCTTAATGGTAAGAACTAAATTTAGAAGTCAAGTCTCTCTCTCTCTTATTTCTCCTCTCCCCTCTCCCTCTCTCTCCCTCTAAGCACACGGGAAACCCATGAGTTTTGCCCTAGCCGACTTCCGCAAATCGCCTTCCGCAACATCTTATCCCGATCGACGGCGCCCGTTGGGAATGCCTCCGCCTCGCAGCTATAAAACCGCCGCTGCTCACTAGGTCAAAGGGGAAGGCCCATATCACACCTGAACTTTTTAATGAGCTCTAAAGGTGAAGCTCCTTCCTTATTGTCATTGTTGAAAACGAAACTCGGCTTCTTGTGGAGTTTGGACCCGAATGAGGTAACCTCGTACCTACTTCTCCTGAAGAAGTGCACAAGACCAAAGACTTGGGACTAGGAACAGATCCTGGTCTACAGCGTGGAGGTCCACCACATATCCGGAAGATCTTAGATCACTTCTCCTCCCAAGTCAATGCTGAGTTGGGCACCTTGGAGGGGACTTGAAAGTCAACCAAAAAAACCAGAGGAGGAAGAAGCCAAAAAGAGATCCCCCCTCCAAAGGTACCTTTATGGATCTATTTATAGAATTTCAAATCTGGTCTGCAAACAACATAACTCCGTTGTTCGGATCTACTATATGCAGCCCAATCGGGTCTGCCAACAGTGTATCTCCGTTGTTTGGAAAGGCTATTAACAGGCTAAAACATAACATTCCATGAATGAGTGGCGAATGTCTATACTTACTCGTTTCCTAGGGCGAGTGCAGACCGATCGTCACACTCGACGGGTTGCACGCAATCCTCAAGCCCTGGGCGAATGCAGGCTTGTTGACCTCATTCTCCAGGCCACGCACAAGCTTGCGGACTTGGGTGAGTGTGGGCCCGATCGCCCCACTCGCCTACTCGGCTTTCCTGTGTCATAGGGTCCTTTTGCCAATGGGATTCTCTGAGAAACCCACTCGGCAAACACGGGGTTGGACAGTCATCCTTCATACAAATGATTCACACCTAATTTAATGTATGTGTTAAAACATGCCGAACTAACAATGGTTCAGAGATTCTCAATCACACCTTGAAATCTTTTTTGCTAAAAAAGGGGATATATCAAAGAAGCTGTCCTTACCCCCACACTAGAATGGCATTGCTGAACGAAAACACATGCACGTTCTTGATGTTGCCAGAGCTTTAAAATTCCAAGCTGGGTTACCAATTCATTTCTGGGAAGAATGCGTACTCACGACCACTTATTTGTTAAATAAAATACCTTCTAGGGTTCTCAATCATAAGTCACCATATGAAGTTATATTCAACAAAACACCAAACTATGGGAATCTAAAAGTGTTTCGTTATTTATGTTTTGCTTCCACCAACATGCCTAACCATAACAAATTTGATCCCAGAGCTCGTCAGTGCATTTTTCTTGGTTATTCCTATGGTCAAAAGGGTTACAAACTTCATGATCTCATTACTCATCAAATATTCATTAGCAAAAATGTAAAATTTCACGAACATATTTTTCCTTTTCAAAAATGGTAATCGTATTCCCAAATGTTTACATTTTCCTTCTGATTACAATGATTTTGAACTCGAAACTGGCACAACTCAGGCTCTATTTGGTTCGGCGTTTCGCTGCTCCGTTTCGGGCAAACGCCGGCGGAAGGCGGGTAAACAAATGAACCTCCAGCGGCGTTTGCTCCGTTTCCACCCGCCCGCCTTGAGAAACGCCCCAAAAAGCTCCGTTTGGAGCAGCTGCCTCCCCCCTCCGTTTTGAACACTCCGTTTCCACCCGCCGGATCGACCCGCCACCGCCGAACCAAACGAAGCCTCAATCTATTTGATCTAGACAATCCACATCCTAATGACATCGCTAGTCAAGAACTCCTATCAACAGAACCTAGACAGAATGGACCAAATCTTACTCGCATTGGTCTAAGAAGATCTACAAGCTCTACAAAACCACCTCAATGGCAGAAAGATTATGTCTGCTCCGTGAAATCCTCTATCAGCCTCAATTCCATTGACCTTTCAGTCATTTTTGATGAACCGCAAACATATAAACAGGCCTACCAAGATCCTGGTTGGCATGCTGCTATGTCGAAAGTGATAACAGCTTTAGAAGACGATAAAACCTGGCATATAACTGAATTACCAGTTGGGAAGAAAGCCATAAGCTGTAAATGGATATATGTTATGCTGCCATTACGCTTCGCGGGACGACAGTACGCTCGTAGGCGCAAGGAGTCGACAAGCAGCGACGGGGCTGAACCATCTGATTCAGCCCCCTCTCAGTGAACCGGCCGGCCGGGGGCTGAACCAACAGTTTCAACCCCTTTTGGAGGGGCCGGCCGGCCGGGGGCTGAACCAACAGTTTCAACCCCTTTTGGAGGGGCCGGCCGGCCCCTCCTTGGCCCGGGTATTTATACCCGGGCTACTCTCTTGGGAGCATTATGCAAACTCATTTCAAGATAACTCTCTCTCTATCTCTCAAACCCTAATTCTCTAATTTCCTCCCTAGATATCTCTCTCTCCCCCTTCTCCTTCCTATCATTTGGTATCAAAGCATCCTTTCTCCACCATGGTGACGACACGAACACAAGAAGAAAACGGCCGCTTGGAAACCCTCGAAGAAAATCTGATGGGGTTGACGGATTCGGTGGCCGCCATCGAGAAAAACATGAAAACATCTACGCAAAGGCTAGAAGAGCGGATCGAGTCCCGGATGGATGAGATCATGACGTTATTGACGCAAAATCTGAAGGGCAAAGCCGTGATTGAAGAGGATCCGGGCGGATCTACAACCGCACGGATGGATCCGCACAGGATCGGTCCCAACAGGGCCACGATCGGTGCGGGAAGAGGTGGGGTGTTCTCCGCGGGCTCTGGATCGACCCCGAGCAACGGATCGGGCACGGGGGGCTCCGGCGCGGGCGGAACAGCAGCCGGAGGAGCCGGCGCTTGCAGCTTGGGCCCCGGATGGGTCGGCGCAGGAGGGATCGGGCCGCACGGGGCCGGCGCAGACGGGAGTGGCCCTGGCGGGCACGGAGCAGCGGGTTGGGGGTCCGGTGGGTTTCCTACGGCTGGTTTCGGCAGTGATGGGGGTGGCTCCGATGGATTTGGACCCAGAGGCGACGGATGGCCGTTTCCCCACTATGGCACGAGGGAGGGTTTGTTGCCTCCTCCGGCGAGAGGCGGCAGACCGTGGGATGGAGCTCCTGCAACGGGACCGTTCCGTCCGACTTTTTCCGGCATTACTTTTGAAACTGGGGAAACTAGAAGACCAGCAAAGTATGGACAGGAGGCGGGATGGCGCGGACAAGCCGGACACCGGCCATACATGCCGCCAAAATTGACGCAGATGAACTTTCCTGAGTTTAATGGCGGAGATGCCCGGGAGTGGCTGCAAAAGGCAGAATTGTTCTTCAACTATCAGGAGATCTCAAAGGGGCAATGGGTGCAGTTGGCCTCTTTTCATTTAGAGGATGATGCGTTCCAATGGGTGCAGTGGTTCCTGAGAGGCAAGGACTACGTGCCCTGTACCGACTTTGTGGATGGATTCACCGCTCGTTTTGGACCTCTCGAGCACGAAGACTTTGAAGCGCTCTTACAGAAGCTGCATCAGAAGGGGACGGTGATGGAGTACTGAACCAAGTTTGAAAAGCTGGCTAACCGAGTGCAGTTGGAGGAGAAAACGCTACTCAGCTGTTTTGTATCCGGACTCGAGGATTATTTGCGAGATGAGATCCAGTCATACATGCCCCGCAGCTTGAACCATGCGATCAGCTTAGCGCGGATACAGGAGGAGCGCTATAACCGGCAGCGCCACCACAGCTCAACCCGTTCTACTACCACGACGCCAGTGGCGAAGAGGGACTCTCAGGGACCGGGCAAGCCGGTGGTCACGAGGCTGACTGGGGCGGAACTTCAGGCGTGAAAGGAAAAAAGAATTGTGCTATAATTGCAATGAAAAATTCGCTCCAGGACATAAATGTCAGAAGATACAGGTCTTTCTTCTACGGGAGGACACGGAGGAAGAGGACACGCCCACCTCGGAGTGGGAAGGTGGCGTAGATCTGACTGAGTTCGGTGCGTCCCTTCAAGCAATGGAGGGATGCAATGCACCACTTACTATGAGGATGGCAGGGCGAGTCCACCAAGAGAAGGTGACTATCCTGGTTGACAGTGGAAGTACGCACAACTTTATTCATCCGGAAGTGGCGCAGAGGGTGGGGCTCGAGGTTGACCGAGCTGCTGCTTTTCACGTTATGGTGGCGGATGGGAGCAAACTTCGGTGCGAGGGGGCATGAAGGGCGTGGAGCTAAAGATTCAGGGGAACTCGGGATGCACAGACGTCTGTCTTATACCCATAAGAGGGTCGGATATGGTGCTTGGGGTGCAGTGGCTACAGCAACTACGGCGGGTGACCTTTGATTGGGAACAGATGACCATGGAGTTCCTCCAACAGGGGAGGCAATATTGCCTGGGGGGCCTCAAATCCTCCCCACTGAAAGAGATATCCCTCCGCAGTCTGCAGCAATTGAGGGAGCAAGGCAGCCTGATGGCGATGATTATGGCTATTACGGAGGCCCCCGAGGCGACTCCGGCAGTCCCCGAGCAGATGCAAGCGTTGCTCGCTCAGTATGCTGATATATTCCAGACACCCAGTACACTTCTACCATCGCGGTTCAGGGATCGCCAGATTCAGTTGAAGGCCGCTACGGAGCCCATCAATATTCGTCTGTATCGGTATCCGTACAGCCAAAAGGCCGAGATCGAGTGTAGCATTCGAGAAATGCTCACAGCGGGACACATTCGTCCTAGTACCAGTGCATTTTCGTCTCCAATCATCCTGGTTAAGAAGAAGGATGGCTCATGGCATTTTTGTGTGGACTACCGAGGCCTAAATAATTCCACGGTCAAAGACAAGTTTCTGATACCGTTGATTGAAGAATTGCTGGATGAACTACACGGTGCTTCCCGTTTCACCAAACTCGACCTCAGGTCGGGTTACCACCAGATCCACATGAGGGAAGTGGATGTCCACAAGACCGCTTTCCGCACCCATGACGGACATTATGAGTTTCTGGTGATGCCGTTCGGGCTCACCAACGCCCCCTCTGTACAACCCCGTGCCCGGCGAGCAAGGCCGTCAGGAACCAGACAGATCGGGCTGAAGGCAGTGGGCGAGCTCGGCAGCAGGGGAGCCGAGCCCGAGTTCGGTATTCGTCGACCAGAGATCGGCGATCGTCGACCGAAGATCGACATTCGTCGACCGAAGATCAGTATTCGCCGACCCCGAGCTCGGCATTCGCCGAGCTAGTCCCAGCTCGCGCCCTCACAACGGAGCTCGGCAATAGCAGGCGAGCAGGACCTGCTGAGGTGACCAAGCTCCCCAGCTCGCCTGGATGAATGAGGTACTTGTTACTGTTTTGCCCCCGCTGGTCTGCCTATAGCCCTTCAAAACAGCGGAGTTTGGCTATTGGCAGACCCATCCAGGGGTTTTCTGGTAATTTCAGGTCAGTTTTTTTGGTTATTGGCAGTTCAGATTCTAAAACTATAAATAGGACCCAAGGGGTACCCCAGAAAGCAGGCTGCATGTGTCTCCCTGCTCCAGTTTTCAAGTGCTTTCTGAGGGTACCTTAGCCCGGCCTCTGGATAAGGAGGGGAAGCGCTCTGAGATCTTCCGGGTGTGTGGTGGGACCTCCCCGCCGAGCCCTTGGGTCGGTTTTTCCTTGTTTTCCTTGGTGTTTTGCTTGCAGGAGTAAAGTAGGCGCGAGACCACCCCTTCCCCAAGGGAGAACTCTACAGGATATCGAGAAATCGGTTTCAACACCCTCCACATTCCAGGCCGTCATGAACGAGATATTGTCCCCTCCTCCGTCAATCAGTGCTGATATTCTTTGATGATATTCTGATCTACAGTGCCAGCTGGGAGGATCATCTCCGTCATGTGGAGCAGGTCTTCACCATTTTTCGCCAACACCAACTGTACGCCAAGCAGTCCAAATGCTCTTTCGGACAGGAGGAGGTCGAGTATTTAGGCCATTTGGTGTCGGCCAACGGCGTCAAGGCGGACCCTCACAAGATTGACAGCATGTTATCCTGGCCGCGACCTCAGACTATACGCGCACTGAGGGGATTCTTGGGCCTCACAGCTATTACCGCCACTTTGTGAAAGATTACGGCAAGATTGCCCGACCTCTCACCCAGTTGTTACAGAAAGATGCCTTTGTTTGGCAGGACGAGGCCGAGGCAGCATTCCAGGAACTTAAGCGGGCCATGACGTCGACCCCAGTCCTGGCGCTCCAGGATTTCACTAAGGAGTTTGTGTTGGAGACTGACGCCTCTGGGGTGGGCATTGGCGCAGTGTTGATGCAAGAGGGTCTACCCCTAGCCTTCTATAGCAAGGCACTAGCCCCACGCACGCTGGGGTTGTCCACCTATGAAAAGGAGATGCTGGCGATCCTCCACGCGGTGGCTGTGTGGCGTCCGTACCTTCTCGGCCGACATTTTACGATTCGCACCGACCATCAAAGCTTGAAGCATTTCTTGGACCAACGGGTTTCTTCCCCTCTTCAACAAAAGTGGGTGACAAAACTTTTGGGTTATGATTATGAGATTTCCTACCGGAGCGGCAAAGAAAATGTTGTGGCTGATGCTCTCTCTCGTCAACCCTAGAATACGGTTGCTCGCATCTCAGGGCCACTAGTGGACTCATTGGATGAGATACAGGAGGAGGTAATGTGAACGCCCGATTTACGGACCATGGTGGAGGCTTTACAGCGCGGCGAGTCCATGAGCGCGGCGAGACCATGGACGTCGGATATCATCTTCAGAACGGCCGCCTCTACCATCATGGCTGCGTGGTTCTCCCTCCAGACTCGGCCTGGAAGACTGTGATGATGCACGAGTTTCATTCATCCCCGACAAGTGGCCACGCAGGAGTGCTCCGGACCCTTCAGCGGGCACGAGCAAATGTTTTTTGGCCCGGCATGCGCCAGGACATACAACAGTTTGTACGGCAGTGTGAGACTTGTCAGCGCCAGAAGTATGAGACGACCTCGCCAGCAGGGTTGTTGGTGCCTCTCGAGATCCCGCAGCAGATTTGGGACAAGGTGTCGATGAATTTCATTGACGGGTTGCCCAAATCACAAGGGAAATTCGTCATCTTGGTGGTGGTGGACAAACTTTCTAAGTACGTCCACTTCCTGCCATTGAGCCACCCATATACGGCCGAATCTGTTGCTGCCCTGTTCGCCCGGGAGATCATCCGCTTGCACGGCCTACCACGCGCCATCATCTCTGACAGGGACCCTACCTTCGTGAGCAACTTTTGGCATGAACTATTCCGACTGCAGGGGACATGTCTACGTTTCAGCACCGCACATCATCCCCAGAAGGACGGCCAGACAGAGGTCTTAAATTGGGGGGATGGAGACTTACCTCTGTTGTTTTGTTATGGATGAACCCTGGACTAGGCCGGGGTGGTTGCACTGGTCCAAATATTGTTACAACACTTCCTACCACTTGGCCAGCAGGATGACCCCATTTGAGGATGTGTACGGCCGTCCTCCCCCTACCTTGAGCAACTATGAGCCGGGCAGCACGGCCATGCCGGCGGTTGATCGGGCCCTTCGGGACAGGGATCGCATGTTAGCAACCCTGCGTGAGAACCTTCGCCTCGCCCAGGATCACATGAAGGTTCAGGCATACAAGCATCGCAAGGAGAGGGAATTTGCAGTGGGCGATGAGGTGTTTCTCAAGTTACGGCCGTACCACCAGTTGTCAGTCGCTCGCCGTCTGAATCAGAAGTTATCTCCCAGGTATTACGGCCCCTTTCGAATTCTCAACAGGGTGGGGCCGGTGGAATACAAGTTGGCGTTGCCGGCGGGGTCCCGCATTCATCCGACTTTTCATGTATCTTTGCTCAAGCGGAACCTTCATGTGATCTTGCTCAAGCGGAAACTACCGGTGGGAGCCAATGTCCAGCCATGTGTTCAACTGCAGGAGACTACCAGTGCGGGCGAGCTACCGGAGACTACCAGTGCGGGCAAGCTTCGCCCTCTTCCGGAGGATATTGTGCTACTCAAGTGGAAACTACGCGGCGCTGAGTACCGGCCGGAGCTCCTGATCAAGTGGAAAAATCTCTCAGCAGCGCACAACTCCTGGATGGATTTGTTGGACTCAAGGAGCTTTACCCCGACTACCATCTTGGGGACAAGCTGGTTCTTGATGGGGAAGGGAATGTTACGCCGCCATTACGCTTCGTGGGACGACAGTACGCTCGTAGGAGCAAGGAGTCGACAAGCAGCGACGGGGCTGAACCATCTGTTTCAGCCCCCTCTCAGTGAACCGGGCGGCCGGGGGCTGAACCAACGGGTTCAACCCCTTTTGGAGGGGCCGGCCGGCCCCTCCTTGGCCCGGGTATTTATACTCGGGCTACTCTCTTGGGAGCATTATGCAAACTCATTTCAAGATAACTCTCTCTCTCTATCTCTCAAACTCTAATTCTCTAATTTCCTCCCTAGATATCTCTCTCACCCCTTTCTCCTTCCTATCAATATACAAAAAACATAGGTCTGACGGGTCCATAGAAAGATTCAAGGCACGTTTAGTTGCAAAAGGCTTTACACAAGTTGAAGGTAGGCTTTACACAAGTTAAAGGTCTTGATTACCAAGACACCATTGCACCAGTTGTCAAAATGACCACCATTAGGACTTTACTTGTTGTGGCAGCTTCAAAAGGCTGGTCCATCACTATAATGCATTTCTACATGGGGATTTACTAGAAGAAGTGTACATGCATATGCCTCCAGGTTTTGTTATCCAAGGAGAATACTCGACACCGGTCTGTCGCTTAACTAAATCCCTTTATGGGCTAAAACAAGCATCTAGGCAATGATTTGCAAAGTTCTCTTCAATAATTGAAGAAATAGGTTTTGTTCAATCTCGGTGTGATCATTCAATATTCACCAAGAAAACTGCCACTGATTTTAGTATTTTACAGCTTTATTAGTTTACGTTGATGATATCATAATCATAGGTACAAGCCTGGAATCAATTGCAGATTTAAAATCTTTTATTAATACTCGCTTGGTTCAAGACTAAAGATCTAGGTGAGTTGAATTTTTTCCTAGGCTTACATGCCATAAGGGATGAAAATGGAATACATTTGAACCAACATAGAACTATTCTACAAGATGTTGGCATGACTGAATGCCATCAGAGTGAACTCCCTATGGAACAAAACACAAATTAACTGATTGTGATGGGGAGCTCATTGATGATCTTGTTCTTTACCGTAAACTTGTGGGAAAACTTATATATTTGACTATATCTCGGCCAGATCTCACTTATACTATTCATGTACTTAGCCAATTCATGGCTAAACCCAGAATCCCGCATATGAACGC
Source organism: Platanthera guangdongensis (assembly GCA_039583875.1). NCBI lineage: Eukaryota > Viridiplantae > Streptophyta > Magnoliopsida > Asparagales > Orchidaceae > Platanthera > Platanthera guangdongensis. The sequence continues at coordinate 159,488,110 of CM077155.1, read as the reverse complement.
GGTTCACAAACTTTTGTGATATATCAAAGGATCAATTGGACAAGGGCTGCTCTTTCCTGCACGAAGTGCACTAAAAATGGAGGCTTATTGTGACACAGATTGGGCAGCATGCCCTATGACTCGGCGTTCCATTACAGGTTTTTGTATTAAACTTTATTAGACTTGGCGATGCCTTAAAATTATAAAAGACTAAAAAGTAAAATACAGTTTCAAAAACCTCAGCTGAATTCAAATATCGATCTATGGCTGCAGTCTGTTGTGAACTGGCTCATTAATCTTATAGCTGATCTTCATATCACCATACCATTACATTGTGATAATCAGACCGCCATACACCTAGCATCTAATCCAGTTTATCATGAGAAAACAAAACACAGAGCTGGGTTGTCACTTTGTTCGTGAAAAGCAGGAGGCTAACAAGATAACTCCAAGTTATCTTCCATCCAAGCGGCAAATTGCTGATCTATTCACCAAGGCCATTGGGAAGATAGCCTTACAAACATTTTTCGGCAAGTCGGGAATTTGTGACTGCCACTACATACCGACTTGGGGGGGGGGGGGGGGGGGGGGGGGGGTTGAAATGCATTTCATATCCCATTTTTGTTTTTTTCTATTATGCTGTATTTTAGTTTTTATCCTTCTAGAAACCTCTTTTTTTTCTCTTTCTTTATTCAGCTCTGCTTGGATATAAAGGACCTCAGCCCTGTATTGGTTAACACATTCAATAATAATAGTTTTCTTCCTTCTGTGTGTGCACCATCAGTTCTTTTTTGCTACGTTTTCATGAAGGAGATACAGACTTGTTGTCTTAACAGGCGGCACGTACAAAGCTTCGTAAACATAGCGAAAGGATCTTCGTGTACTCAACTTGAGTGATGTGTACACAACTTGGATCAAATGAAAGGATCGATAAGATATGCGACATAAAATACATAAAAGAGATATATACAACATTCCATTGGAAAATTTAATATTCAGCAAAGCAAATTTTCAAAATCAACATTCAGTGTGTTTAGAAGAGAACACGTGCAGATATAATTCATAAATAATTCGTTTAAACCTTAACCTGCAGCAAAGAAATCTCTCTTCTCCTGCGAATTAGCTTGGCGACATTGTGTGAGGAGTCAAGGACATTTATACAACAGAAAAAATTGAAAATAAAGAAGTCGAGAAGTCATGCAAGCATAAAAAATTTAACATTCCATTGGAAAATTTAATATTCAGCAAAGCAAATTTTCAAAATCAACATTCAGTGTGTTTAGAAGAGAACACGTGCAGATATAATTCATAAATAATTCGTTTAAAACTTAACCTGCAGCAAAGAAATCTCTCTTCTCCTGCGAATTAGCTTGGGTGTTTTGAAAACATTTTGAGAAGAAATCAAGGACATTTATACAACAGGAAAAAATTGAAAATAAAGAAGTCGAGAAGTCATGCAAGCATGAAAAATACTTGAATTTCTTTTGGATGTCCAAAGAATATCAAAAGTATACTCCTAAGAAGCCAAATCATATCACATAAGAGAGTACCCGGATCGATAAGATATGCGACATAAAATACATACAAGAGATATATACAACATTCCATTGGAAAATTTAATATTCAGCAAAGCAAATTTTCAAAATCAACATTCAGTGTGTTTAGAAGAGAACACATGCAGATATAATTCATAAATAATTCGTTTAAACCTTAACCTGCAGCAAATAAATCTCTCTTCTCCTGCGAATTAGCTTGGGTGCTTTGAAAACATTTTGAGGAGAAATCAAGGACATTTATACAACAGGAAAAAATTGAAAATAAAGAAGTCGAGAAGTCATGCAAGCATAAAAAATTTAACATTCCATTGGAAAATTTAATATTCAGCAAAGCAAATTTTCAAAATCAACATTCAGTGTGTTTAGAAGAGAACACGTGCAGATATAATTCATAAATAATTCGTTTAAAACTTAACCTGCAGCAAAGAAATCTCTCTTCTCCTGTGAATTAGCTTGGGTGTTTTGAAAACATTTTGAGAAGAAATCAAGGACATTTATACAACAGGAAAAAATTGAAAATAAAGAAGTCGAGAAGTCATGCAAGCATGAAAAATACTTAAATTTCTTTTGGATGTCCAAAGAATTTTAAAAAGTATACTCCTAAGAAGCCAAATCATATGACATAAGAGAGTACCCGGATCTCTGTCTGATTAACGCGCCTAATAATTCTTCGAAATATGACAATGGTCGAGTCGGACTTTCTCAATTTGTTCATTCTTAAGGAGCGAGATTTTCCATCATTTCGTTGAATAGAGAACTAGAGAGGTCTTCTGGTATAAATTTTTTTAAAAAATTGTCTTTCATGTAGAACAACTAAATGCACCACATCAAAAAGAAAAGACGGAGATCTATTAAGAGATCAAAGAGTAGCTATCCCAAAAGTTGAAAGAAGAAATCATTACCTTCAATTTGTGAAAGAATTAAAGAGGAATCAAATCGAGACTAACCATCTTCATCCCGCTTAGCATTAATTCAAAGCGACCAAAAATCATTCTTAATATCCAATTCCTGCATTTAAATTTTCATAAATGAATGAAGACCACAAACAAATAGACATGAACAAAGAGAAAGAAAAGTTCTAGAAATAATGTTTGTACTCGCATATCTTCACAAAATTTCTTGAACACTAAAAATCACATTGAGAAAGTTCAATCTGGCTTTCCCCTGTTTTCTTTTGCGATCTTGATGTCTTCACTCGAGGATTGAGAAGGAATTTGGCTGATTAGAAGAATTAGTGCCACGCCAATGAGAGCACCAGATAGATGTGCGATGTGATTGACATTCTGCAGAGCGTATCCTCGGCCGAGAGGACCGGTCAGCCCTGTCGATGCTTGTGCTGCCTCCATAACCTGGAAGAAGGTTGAATGAAGTTTGTCAACGCTATTCACTACTTGCAAACAAGAAACGAGAAATTTTATGTTTTTTTAAAATTTTATTATATGATATTTGCTGTTTTACAATTTCATAATAGGGGTCGTGACCGTGATGCGGAGCAGAGATGAGGACGCGCTTTGGGCCCGTTCGGGGCTGATTTGGCAACTTTCTATATATACCGTGCCCGGATCGACGATCGTACTCCGCGATTGCGTCCGGAGCGTCGCCGCGAGTCAAAATCTTATATTACTTTATTTTTTTGGACTTTTATTTCATGTATTTTGAGGCATCTCCCACCGGCCAATCATAGCCGTCGAATGGGATGACCTAGTGCTTCTTTTATTATAAATAAGAGTGGTAGGGGGCTGAATTCAGATCATTGCATAATTTGGAGAAAGCTATTCCCGGATTCCCGCGATCCCGTCACGATGCAGACTCCGTGGAACCCTAGGTGACGACTCCTAGGTGTCTATCTTCCTCTCCAAGGTATTCCCTAACCCTAGCCCTCTTTTCCCACTCCCAAAACCCTCCCGCAGCCCTCCTACAGCCTCCAAAACCAGTCACGGTTTGCTGCCAAGATTTTGTTAATTTCTCATTTCCCTATTCATTTATGAAATTCATTATTCATATAGTATAGTTTTTCCCCTATTCCAGTCGCAAACCACCCCCTGCTGTCCTGAAACCGCCGGCTTGAACAGCAGCTTCATGCTGAGTCACGATAGCCTGCTCCCTCTATTTCCTCCACCGTGGAACCTCAAGCAGCCCCTGTTTTCCCTCCAATAACCAGTCGCCGGTTTGTACCCCCTTTGCCATCCAGCCCGCCGCCGGCCCTCCCCTTGCAGCCACCCGCAACCACCCTCCCAGCCCCACTTCAGGCCACTACCGCCCCTTCTCACCCGAATTTCCCTTGCCGACAGCCCCTATTCCCGTGGAACCACCTTCCAAAACCTACTCCCCTTCCAGATAAATCCAGATCTGGAATTTTCAGCCCGGATCCAATCTCATTGTGTCAGATCTACTCTTCCCCGCCCGAATCTACTTATGCGTGGCTGGATCCACCGTTTATTGTTCATTTTCACCATTTACCGCCAAGGACAGCCACCGCCACCGTCGTCTCGCCACCGGTTCCATCTCTGATCGCCGATCTACACATCCGGACCTCAAATTCCTCAGTGCCTCGGTTCAGCCCTCTACTTTGTAAGCTTTTGTAGTATTGTAATATTTGACTCGACATTTTCTATTTAGTGATTTGCTATATTTTGTTGTGATTCTTGTTTGTGGAAATTTGTTTTGGTACTCTAATAATTTGCAGGAGGAGACATCCGCCGCGCGCTTCACTTTGACCCTCCGAGCGGAGAAAGCCATTATAATTTGCTAAAATTAAATAATTATTTTCTATTTAAATATCTGCGTGTTAGAGAAAATTTCATTGCTCAAATTTATTTGTCGCCGTAACTGACGACCGCATTGCATTTAGGGTCATACTAGAGAATCACCTTGCATTTACACCTAGAGTCCTAGGTTTTGACAGTTTTGTGCATCCCTTAGCCTACCCTACATCAGACCGTTTATCGGGACCTCCTCTGTAAGTTTGAGTTGCACCTCTCTATCATCTGAAATTACAAAAGCTCACGGGGGAGATTTGGGTAATAGTTTCATAATATAGAAAAATAACGTTTCCTTCTTTCTTTGTATTGCATAATATATTAGCTTCCCATAGCATAGAAATTAGTTTTTAGTCCCATAGCAGGCAGTAAGATTGCAGTAGTGAAGCAAAAGATTGAGTTCTTTTTTAGATAATAAGGCCAAAGAGAAAAATCAATGGAGTGTGTGTTTCTGCACTGGTAAGTATAAATCTGTCTATTTTAACTAAATAACTTTCTGAAGAACAAACATGAATAGAGTTGATCAGTTAACATCAGCTTAGTGTAAATTTTCTGCTTTCATTCTGTGTGTAAGCTATGCACAAAATTCAGTTTTGCTCATTCTTTGAGACTACTTCAGGTTGGTTTGATTGCACATGGAAAAGACAACATGAAGAGGAAAACTGTAGGAAAGGGAGAGAGTAGAAGAAAAAAAGAAATACACACGGAAAAGACAACACTGCAAGGTAATTACCATGACAACACTAACTACAGTTGATGAAGATCAACATGAAGTTGAGTTGACCAGTGATTTGGATGTTTTGATTGCATTAAGGAAAGAGGTAAGATATTGCACACCATACTCTAATTATAATTATTTATCTCATTCAAATTTCTCAGGCTCTTTCGACATACTTATGGAGAATACTAGAAAAAATAAGTACCTATACATAATCTCTTGACAAACCATAGTGGAGGAATACAATTGACGAAGAATTGATTGCCTTAAAGAAGAGTGCTACATGGAGGGTAATGGAACTGCTCGATTGAAAGAGCTCCAATGGATGATATAAATAAAGCTCATTTGGAGGTTAGACAATTTACTCAGATATATGGAAAAGATTACACAGACTTTTTCTCCTACACGAAGTTAAACTCATTGAGTGTATGCTCTCCCCAGGGTAAGCTTCACTCGCCTCTTCGCGAGGTAGAGTAAATGTATTCTTAAATAGATGCTTAAGGGATAAACATATATGAATTTATCTCCTGGTTTTGAAGATAAGACAAACGAAGAAACATTGAAGTACATGGCTTGGAGAGATCTCTTTGTGGGAGCTATCACCAAGACATGGTTCGAACGTTTCACAGAAATGATTAAAAGTTATGGATATCAACAAGGATTGACAAATCACTACTTCTCATGCTCATTCTTTCAAGTTAGTCCACTCAGACATCAAGTGTCAAAGCCTCATCCTTAATTAGATTTCACTATTTTATCACTTTTATTGATGATTATTATGAGATAACTTGGTATACTGCTCAGATGTTGGTCTAAAGTCCACCAAGAAGTTAAGACATCACTAAAAAACAATCTCATGTACTAAAAAACCTTAGGACAACGCTATAGTGCCAATGCACTCTTATTTTCACACATACTACTGTAAATTAATGTTTATCAATCCTTTTCTACATGTAGCTCGCCGTAGAATGATTTTGTTGAGCACAAAATTTGGCATATGCATGATGTTGTCAAAACGTTTATATTGTCAGTTCTAAGAAGAGAAGATATTAACAAAAAGTCATCTCATAGTGTCCACCTGCTCATCTTCTCAATTAGTCTACTTTGGAGATAATAAGTTAATGAGTGTTAAAAATGTGAAAGAACTCTTATTATTTAGTGTTGATAGTGCCCAAAGCTTGTATGTGTTATTCAGGTATCTAAATACAAGGAGAGAATACAAATATATAGGAGAGAAGAGAGAAGAATAAATCTTATACATGATGTGGGACTAAAGAAGGAGGAGAAAGAAAATAAATAAAGTGGGCCATTAAATGGGCCTTTTACATGGGCTTTTCCAATACTCCCCCGCAAGCTGGAGCGTACAAGTCGTATGCGCCAAGCTTGGATCGGCACTGATAGAAGAGGGTACTAGGTAGAGCTTTGGTAAGGATGTCAGCAACCTGTTCAGTACCCGGAACATGCTTGAGCTCGATCTTCTTCATGTGGACTTTCTCTCGGATGAAATGACAATCTACCTCAATATGTTTCGTTCTTTCATGAAAGACCGGGTTCTTAGCAATATGTATGGCAGCTTGACTGTCACATAGGAGGAGAGCTGGTGAAGGTAGTTTAACTCCAAGGTCGGTAAGGAGACTCTCAATCCATGTGAGTTCAGAGACCACAGCAGCCATTGCCCGATATTCTGCTTCTGCTGAGGATCGAGCAACCACTGCTTGTTTCTTGCTTCGCCAAGTAATCAGATGTCCTCCAAAATAGGTGCAAAACCCGCTAGTAGATCGTCGATCGTCGAGGGAGCCAGCGTAGTCGGCATCAGAGTATTCCACTAGTGTAGGAATGGAAGATGAGGTTTTGTATACAAGTCCTTGGCCAGGAGCTGTCTTAAGATATCTGAGAATGCGTTCCACAGCCTGGAGATGAGAGCTTCGAGGAGAGTGCATATAGCGACTCACGAGTCCCACAGCGAAAGATATATCAGGTCTTGTAACTGTTAGTAGATAAGCTTCCCAACTAGACGACGGTAATATTCTGGATTTGGTAGAAGAGAATCAGAAGCCCCTGTTGCTGGGTCCGAGCCCTGAGCACATATTTTGTGATTTGCATCCATGGGAGTGTTAATAGGTTTGCAGCCAGAGTAGCCTGCATCATGAAGAAGATCCAGGCAATATTTGCGCTGAGAGAGAACCAGACCATCTGACCGTCTGGCCACTTCCAGACCGAGGAAGTACCGAAGATGTCCCAGATCTTTAGTTTGGAAGACGGAGCTCAGATGTAGCTTAACGGCCTGTATGCTTTCGGAAATTTTAATGGTGGTAGAGAATTGCAAGTAACACAAACGCCTCTGCCAGTAATAATGTAATCATCAATAAATGTCGTCGACATATACCAATAGGAGAACCGTACCAGTGGTCTGGTGGCGAGTAGGTAGAGGAAACAGAGGAAAGGGATGTGGGAGAGACATCGAGGAGGTAGAGCCCGTTCTGCAGTCGACCCCTACCAGTGGTAATCCGCGTCTGCCGATCCTGTATCAAAAAACTAGAAGAGGTGAAGGTGATAAAGCAATTCATATCAGTAGTAATACGACCAACAGAGAGTAAATTAAAAGATGAGGCTGGCACATAAAGAACGGAACGAAGAGAGTGAGGGAGGGAGGAAGAGATCAGCGCAGCCAGAGACCGGGACAAGCGCACCATTGGCCACAGTAATAGACGGGGGATGAGCAGCAGCAGAGAACTGGGGCGGCCGCATGGAAGTGATGTGGTGGGTGGCTCCCGAGTCCAGGATCCAGCGAGATCCGGAGGAAAGACAGGCAGAACCTGTAGTGGAGGTGGAGACAATACCTGCATGGGAGGTGGAGGCAATGGAAGCAGATGGAGGGTTGAGGAGCCCATGGAGTTGTTGCAGCTGAAGGCGAAGAGCCTCAAGATCCGTACCAGTCGGAGGAGAGCTATCGGCAACAGCGACAGTAGGCGGGCGCGGAGGGTAGCCATGTTTCTTGTGACAGACTGCTTCAGTATGGCCATCCCGGCCGCAGTAGGTGCACTTGGGCCGTCCGCGGCCACCACGGCCCCGGCCACGGGAGCCCGTACGTCCACCCCGAGTAAAAGAGGGTTGGGGAAGTAAAGGAGGAAGGGCCTGCTGAAGAAGGGCCGGCGAGGGTGGTGCAGGAGCCTCCGGTGGAGGTGGTACGCGAATTAACATCGAGCAGACATCGGAGAAGGAAGGGGTAGTGGGTGAAGCCAGAACCTGGGCCCGGATACTGTGCAGGTGTGGCGGGACGCGAGCCATAATCATAGCAATACAAACAGCCTCCTTCTGGGCGCGTTGGGCAGTGAGATCAGTAGTCGCGGGCTGGTGCTGAATCCAGGCCTCCGTGAGAGTTTTAGCACGGGCCACGAAGGAGGTCATGTCCAGAGCTTTGCCAACATCCAAGGCTTGAAGATCAGTGATGATGTCAAAAAGGTGCTGAAGGCTGTCCTTCCCTGAGTACAACGAATGAAGTTCATCCCACATGGCTTTGGCGGTCTCATGATACATGATCATCTGGTACGGCTCACCCTCCACCGAGTTCAGGATCCAGGTCTGGACGCGACCGTCATTCCGGAGCCAATCATCAGTAGGAGGAGTCGGTGAGCCCTGGGTAAGGTGACGTGCAAGACCCTTGGCCTGGAAGACCCGGCGGACGGAGTGGACCCAGGGGATGAAGTTGGACTTGCCAGAGAGGGAAATAGTAGTAATCCGAAGCTCATCGCGGAGTTCGAGAGGAGCCACGTGGTCGGCCGGGGGTTGAGCGGTAGTGGAGTCGCTGGAGGACATGACGACTGAGGAGGAGCAGACAGCAGAGCACGGAGAGAACAAACCGCGCGGCAAGCAGCGGGTGAAAGGAGGTCGCGGCGAACTGGAGGAGGTCGCGGCGAACTGGGTGAGGTCGCGGCGAACGGGAGCAGTCCGCGAAAGGAGGTCGCGGCGAATTGGAAGAGGTCTCAGCGGTGTGGAGCAGATCACAGCGGTTTAGAGCAGAGCTGGAGCAGTCCGCAACAGAGGTCGCGGCGGTTTGGAGCAGAGCTTGGAGGAGGTCGTGGCGAACTGGGGGCAGTCCGCGGCAGAGGTCGCAGTATTTTGGAGGAGATTGCAGCGGACTGGGGCAGGCTGCTGAAAAAACACCGTGGCGGACTGAAGAAGAGAATGCGAGGAAGAAGCCACGCAGCAAGAGAAGAGCGCACAACGGACACGAGGAGAGCCCGCAGCGGACAGGAGCAGTCCGCAAGAGACTGCGGATAGGGAGTCCGCGAGCACAGAGGCTCGAGCGGACAGAAACAGAGCGGGCTAGAGGGAGCAGTCCGCGAGCAAAGAGGCTCGAGCGGACACAAACAGAGAGGGCAGCGGACAGGAAGGATCGTCCGGAGCGGATAGGAGAGGTGGGCCCCACGAGTCAGAGCAGAAGATGGCTATAAGAAGCCTGAGGAGGGTGGAACCACGGAGAGAGAGAAGAGAGGCGGAAGCAGAAGGGCAGTCCGCACGAGACCGGAGCGGACAGGAAGGCAGTCTGCAGGGGAGCCGAGCGGACAGGAAAGTCAGTCCGCAGAGAGGCGGATGCAGAAGGGCAGTCCGCGGGAGACCGGAGCGGACAGAAAAAAAGGCAGGTCGCAGCTAGAAGGAACCTGGCTCTGATGCCATGTTGATAGTGCCCAAAGCTTGTATGTATTATTCAGGTATCTAAATACAAGGAGAGAATACAAATACATAGGAGAGAAGAGAGAAGAATAAATCTTATACATGATGTGGGACTAAAGAAGGAGGAGAAAGAAAATAAATAAAGTGGGTCATTAAATGGGCCTTTTACATGGGCTTTTCCAATATTTAGTAACAGGGATCTATTAATATTTCAAGTTATTAAATGATTACAATTTAATTACAATAGATATTAATGTCTGAGAGATGCTATGCTTATCTTGGTAGTTAGATCGCAAGATAAGTATGTTAACTTAAGTCTGGCAATCATTATTATTTAAATAAACAAATCTTTAATCATGTGGAATCGCACGATTTATAGAAAAACATTCAACTTATGGTCCGTTTGGCATGGAAGTGGCGGTCGTGAATGCAGTGGTTGCTAACCATCGTTCATGAACGCCCAACCTTACCTAAGGAATTTCATCTATTTTTGTGTTCAAAATTAATTTTTTCCTTGGTGGTGGTCAGAACCTATTAGGGGCTCCCGTTTGGGATCTCGTAAGTAGACGGATGAGAGGTGAGTCTTGGAGGAGAGTAGCCTTCCCCTTGGAGAAACTCCGGCGACCTATGTCCGCTATGGAGATGGAGGTCCGGCGGACGAGGGATGCTGCGGCACGGGCGGGCGGCACGGGCTTGAGTTATCGTGAGCGGCTAGGGCTTGAGTTATCGTGAGCGGCTAGGGCTACGAGAAGTTAGAGAGAGAAAGAGAGGAAATTAAGAGAGAGATTTTGATAATAATTATGATGCCTTCAAACACAGGCCAACCCCCCAACCTAATAACTGGTTGGTCCCACTCGTAAGATGTGCAAAATACCCCCTCACAAGGATTAATATCGAGTGAGGTGAATAAAATCGCGGCAACATAAAAATATGAATTTACAAAAGTATGAGTGGTTAGTTGGAATTCCCCTCAAGTGAAGTGCGGCGCCTGCACAAGATCCCCCATCGTGGATTCGTAACATCTTTGCCCTCCCAGACATCAAGCTTTCCCTCAAACTTGACGTGGGTCCCCTGGACCGTTCTCCACCAAATCCCCGCTGGAGTGGTCTTCAACCTCTATCCAGAAGAGACGTGAACATCGGTGTTCACGACTGTAAGTTTCTTCACAATTGTAGCAGAGGACCCTAGCTCTGCGGTCAGCCATCTCTTGGGAAGACAGGCGGCAGATTGCAATCGACCGATCGCCATACCTTCCCATATCGGGCCCAGTGTCGGACCGGAGGGGTGACGCACTAAACCCCTCAGAGGGTCCTTTGTCATTACAACGCCTTAGATGTGGACGATTCATTAAAATACGTTTCCCATAGATGCGCTTGAGGCTCATGACAGTCGTGAGGTCCCGCGGGTTCTGAAACTCAACATCCAAATGAAGGCGATCGTGGAGCCCGGTGGTGAAAAAGGGGGCCTGATGTGTCGCTGGTACGGTCGGGGTGCGGACGAGGAGGACTTGAAATTGTTTCAAATCCTCATCGAACGTGTCAGTCTGACAGAGAGAAATAAGGTCGCCGATGGGATTGCTGCGCAGAGGAGGTCTAAAATGCAGAGAACAATGATGCTTGAATTCCTCTCAGAGGAGGTGTGGTTTCTCCCATTGGAGTTGGGAAAACCACAATTGGGCCAAGCCCATAAGATGGAAGGAGGTCATGCTAGTCCAATCCTCCCACGACGTGCATTAATTGGCAAAGAAATGCTGGCAATGCACCACATCAATGGGTCCTCACGACCGTCAAAGAGCGGGAAATCCATCTTGGCGAAGTGAGGGACGCCACACCCGTTGGAGAGGGGTCGGATAATCCAGTCTGGTTGGGTGGTAATCGAGAGAAAAATGGTGGCTATACGTGGGAGATCGAGGCGGCGGAAGATCCGTGGCGAGCTGAGATGAGACGGTCGTGGTATGAGGCAACAATGAGAGGGATGTGGCATTCGGGGTGGACTGAGATGAGCCGGACACGGCGCGAGGCGGCAGTAATGGGGCCGCGACACAAAGGGCCTCGAGGAGAGACTTGTTGGTTTCGATCAATTGTTATACGGCCTCCATGATTTGCGTCATGGCCTGGATGCTGAGGCGGCCTTCTTCCATGGGTGTAGGCGGCGGTGAAAAGGAGACATGGTTCAGGGTTGACAGAAGGCCCTTACAGCTCTCGAGCATTGGCGTGTTGGTGTTAAGAGTCCCCAACAACAGGGGGTTGGGTGGAGTCTGGAGGTTGTCACTTGTCGAAACGTCAGAAACGATCATTCGGTGTGTGTGGGAGGAGTAGAGGGCCCAGAAGTCGGCAAAACCAGGGTAGGAGAGACGACAGAGGAATGGTCGGCGGAAACGACAAAGGTAGATAGCTCTGATACCACGCTGTTAGGGGCTTCCATTTGTGATCTTGTAAGCAGCCAGATGAGATGTTAGTCTTGCAGGAGAGTAGTCTTCCGCTTGGAGGAACTCCAACGACCTATGTCGGCTGTGGAGATGGAGGTTCAACGGATGAGGGATGTCGCGGCACGGGCAGGTGGAGCTGGTGTGAATTCTCGTGAATGGCTAGGGCTATGGGAAGTTAGAGAGAGGAGGAGAGAAAATTAAGAGAGATAGAGAGATATTTTGATAATAATTTATGTTGCCTTCAAACACAAGCCAATCCCCAACCTAATAACCCGTTGGTCTCACACTCTTAATATGTGCAAAATGCCCCCTCACTAGGCTTAACATCGCATGAGGTAAATAAATGTGCGGCAACATAAAAATACGAATTTATAAAAATACGAGCAATTAGTTGGAATTCACCCCGTGCGAAGTGTGGCGCCTGCACGAGATCAAAACGTCATGCCAAACGGACCCTTAGTTGATGGAAGCCGTATTTTTAATAGAACTAAGATTTATAGTCTACACACAACTAAGCTTGTAGGTCGGTTTAATGGTTTCCCGTATGGGCCTGCGTAAACTTGTAGGTTGGTTTAATAGTCTTCCCTAATTTGAAATGTTAGCTAGGTAGGAGAGAGGGGTATTAGTTTATATCGCGCCAATAAGGGCTTGGATGATTTAATTGCATTCTTGAATCTATAGTGGAAGAGGTGGATCTATAGTTTGAATTACAATGGTGTTCCACATAGCATTGTCATTGACACTGATGGCTGTGTAGTGTGTACTCTCCAATTTTATTTATGAGCTTCATAATGTTCATGTTTTCTTAACATATCTAGAATTTATTTATAAGCATATTGGAAGGTAATGTGATTCATTCGAATAAGAATAATAGATTTATTATTGCAAATGAAATGTATGAGAGCATCAAGAGTGCTTTATGACACATGGATAGAGTTAGGCTCCGTTTGGCGCGCTGTTTTTGCTCCGGTGAGTTTGGACAAAAATGTCACTGTCTTAGAATGTATGTTTGACATGAAACGGTTATGACCATCACTAAGAAAAGAAAACTAGTTTTGAGCATAAAAGTGGATGAAGTTCCTTAGGCGAGGTCGGGCGTTCACAAACGATGGTTCATAACCACCATGTTCACGACCACGACTGTCGTGCCAAATGAAGTCTTAGTGATGCAGGACCAAGAGCGCAAGGGTTCAACACAGGAAAATAATTAAAAAAAAACTTGCAGTCAAAATAAATCTCATATTTGAATTACCCCATCAAAACTGAAGGATAAGGTCATTTGTTGGGCTGCATGCAACTGAATAGACTTCATCAGCAGGGAAGAGCCGTCGGAGGTGGTCGGCGGCTGGCCGGCTGCAGGAATGCAGCAGGGAGGAAGCCGACGGAGGTGGTCGGCGGCTGGCCGGCTGCAGGAATGCAGCAGGGAGGGAGCCGACGGCCCCGGAGCTGCTGTCGCCGGTGGCTGCGGGAGCAGAGAGGGGCCGGCGGCCGGCCAGATCTGCAGGGAGACGACGGCGGCGGGCTAGATGTGGGATTCCAGCAGGAGCAAGGCGGCGGGATGGCTGGAGGAGGCTGCGGGCGGCTGCTGCGGCTGCTGCGGCTGCTGCGGCTGGAGGAGACAACGCCGGTGGCTGCGGGAGCGGTGCGGGCGGGCTGGAGATACAAGCCGTACTTGGAATCGGCACCAAGGAGGGATGATGGAGATGAAGGCGGAAGAGACCCTTGGCGTCGGCACGAAGGGGAGCCACCGGAGTCGGCACCGGCGGCGTGACCGAAGAGATCGGGCGAAGCGGGCGGCTTTTCTTTCCCAAAATCTCGATCCCTTGGCTGCTGCCCTAATGCCCTTATTTATAATAAACCCCATCATATCCAACGGTCCAGAATTGTCCGGATGGGGACTGCATCAAACCCATGAAAATATACCCAGAATATATAAACTAATATATCATTTCGACTCGCGGCGACCCTCCGGACGCAACCGCGGAGTCGGATCGGCAATACGATCAACGGGCGGGCCCGTTCCCCATCATTCTCCCCTTGTTGGAGAAGATTTGCCCTCAAATCTTTAGGAATTCCAGGGAGGCGTCGCGGGTGGTCTGCACTGTTTCCCACTGTCACCAATCATCAGATCAAAGCGTCCAGCACCAGATGTTGGTCTCGCGATGCTGCCATTAATATAATCGCTGCCTTTGGGAGGCTTGGGTGGCGGCCTCAATCTCAGAATCTGACGGAAAACTGTAGCAACTGGTAAGGGGGCGGCTCTCTTTAATCCGGGGTCCCAATCAATCTGATCAAACTGCAACAAGTCATCACCATGTCCTACCCAGTCTGGGCTCATATCCAAACCAACTGATTTACCCTCAGGGGCATTATCGAACATCAGAAAAGGGTCCCTAGCCGAGCTGAGAGACGACTGATCAAACCACGGCGACAAGTCCATAAAAGTGAGCAGACGTCGCGAAGGATCATAGGGCGGTACTACCACCATCAAACTGAATGTCCTTCTGCGCTTAATCCACTGACGGGCAAATCTCTGAACGATAAGAGTAGCTCTCTGCACTGTCTGGTACCACTTTCTCTGTAAGAATCCTCTCATGCGTGACTGAATCAAGAGAACTGCTTTGGTCATCTTCCTGAGGAATCGGCGCTGAATAAACCCGCGGATGTGAGACTGTATCAAGACTGCTGCTCTTCTACGTCGCTGCTCGAAAATCTCCTTAGCATCATTCTCACGCCAAGTCTTCACATAACCTGCTCAAATGGCGTCTTCTTTCTCTTCCCTTGCCCTCCTCTGCTTATTCTCTTCCACTCTAGCTTGTTTGTTTCTATCAAGCTCAACCAGATGTCTCTTTCTTGGGGACGGTGACGGAAGATCATACGAGTAGGAGGAATGGCGGACTGAAGGACATGTAGTAGATGACGGAGAATATGAATCGTAGGCATGACGAGGGACTCGCCTTGAGTCATAGAAGGGGTATGCCATGGAGAAGACATATGGAGATTTATGCGAATAATATGTCTCACGAGAGGAATAAACATTTGAATAGCGGGGAGGTGGAGAAACATATGATTCGTAATCTTCTGAATCGTCGGAATCATAATAACAGGAAAGCGTCATGAGTGTATTCAAATGATTTTCAAGAAACAAAAAAAATTGGCCAAGGATTGAAAAGTTTGAGAAAACTTTCAAAATTCACCTCTGATACCAATTGATGCAGGACCAAGAGCGCAAGGGTTCAACACAGGAAAATAATTAAAAAGAAAACTTGCGGTCAAAATAAATCTCATATTTGAATTACCCCATCAAAACTGAAGGATAAGGTCATTTGTTGGGCTGCATGCAACTGAATAGACTTCATCAGCAGGGAAGAGCCGTCGGAGGTGGTCGGCGGATGGCCGGCTGCAGGAATGCAGCAGGGAGGAAGCCGACGGAGGTGGTCGGCGGCTGGCCGGCTGCAGGAATGCAGCAGGGAGGGAGCCGACGGCCCCGGAGCTGCTGTCGTCGGTGGCTGCGGGAGCAGAGAGGGGCCGGCGGCCGGCCGGATCTGCAGGGAGACGACGACGGCGGGCTAGATGTGGGATTCCAGCAGGAGCAAGGCGGCGGGATGGCTGGAGGAGGCTGCGGGCGGCTGCTGCGGCTGCTGCGGCTGCTGCGGCTGGAGGAGACAACGTCGGTGGCTGCGGGAGCGGTGCGGGCGGGCTGGAGATACAAGCCGTACTTGGAATCGGCACCAAGGAGGGCTGATGGAGATGAAGGCGGAAGAGACCCTTGGCGTCGGCACGAAGGGGAGCCACCGGAGTCGGCACCGGCGGCGTGACCGAAGAGATCGGGCGAAGCGGGCGGCTTTTCTTTCCCAAAATCTCGATCCCTTGGTTGCTGCCCTAATGCACTTATTTATAATAAACCCCATCATATCCAACGGTCCAGAATTGTCCGGATGGGGACTGCATCAAACCCATGAAAATATACCCAGAATATATAAACTAATATATCATTTCGACTCGCGGCGACCCTCCGGACGCAACCGCGGAGTCGGATCGGCAATACGATCAACGGGCGGGCCCGTTCCCCATCACTTAGTATGTTGCCAGTGTGAGAAACTCGTAAGAGTGAGACCAATAGTGCTCAACCTATCTCACTTTTATTGACAGCTCACACTAGAACTGACAAGTCACGCTAGAACTAACAACTCACACTAGAACTAATGGGGTTCACTGATAAATGACGATCTCTCAGTTGTGGACTTATGGTTGGATATACCAGCTAAATTCTTACATTCCATCCAGAAATTGATAACTATGATATACTGGAATGCAATAGCATAGATATTATTTGCTCCTTAAGGAAACTTGTTATTGTTCGTATCATTAATGCGTGCATTGACTGGCATAATTTTATTACTTCACAAATGGCATGGTTATTTGGATTTAGTAATTCTAAACTCGAGATTTCATGGTATATACATGAATTGTAAAATTGTAAAAGTCATCATGTTCAGCCACTATGTTTAAATGCTAGTCGTCTTCATCAGTAATCAGAACTTATAACACTGCGAGAAATAAAATCAAATTTTAGAATACTGTGAGCTCAAAACAAAAAGATTCTCACAAAATTGAAGTAATTAAACCTTCAACGGTTATGTGATACATGCCAGAAGAAACAAATAATCTTCTAGTCAAGTTAATCAATTACCTTATCAATAACAAATTGACCCAGGATAAGAACCTCAAGGATCTTTCTCCAGTCCCATGACATCTGCAATAATCATTATGGTGTTTTAATTCACTCGAACAAACAGTTTTCTGTACCAAGTACCAACTCATTCAATTGTGGTTAACCTACCTTCACCAGAACACTGATTGCAAAAAGTCCAAAGACTGCTCCTGAGGCCCCCACGGATACCGCATTCCTTGGGAGGACTAACCATGAGACGAGATTGGCACCAGCACCTGTTAAGATGTATGAAAGCCACAATGCAAAATTGCCTTCCTCCTCTTCAACAAGTTTGCCTATAAAACAATAAAGAACCAAAAAGAATGTGCATGAACGATAAACAATCTTATGAGAAACAGAAAGAATCCAAAAAGTAGGCAGCTTTGCTCTTACCAAAGATATATAAGAAGAATAGGTTGCTGGATAAGTGGTTCCTGCAAAGTTATGCTGATGTGAAGTCAGCGCTTCAGTAAAGCAAACTGGTTCATATTACTCATTGAGGTGGATGAAGCAGATTAACCTTCTCATGTAAGGAGATACAATAAACATTGAAAAACTTGGAGGGCATACCAGTTAGCATGGCAAAATGTTGCAGTTATAAATTGGTACCAAGCTGGAAAGTTATGGTACAGGTATAAGATCTTGATCTCTCTAATCTGAAAAGCGTGAAGGAATATAGTTCTTAGATCAAGTTTTCATCTGAGAAACGCATAGGACAAAGCAACTTTAGAACCAAAGAATTATGCAAAAGCTTGCTAGCATACCACTAAAATATTTGCACATTGAATATACTAATGTTGGAGTGTTTCGCGGTGAGACCATATGTCTTGAGGGACCATGGCACATTGAATATACTAATGTTGGAGTGTTTCGCGGTGAGACCATATGTCTTGAGGGACCATGTGCTTTTTGTATTATCCATAGCGTGACCTGCAAATGTTGGTGCTCTGCAAGATGGAGTGTTGCTTTACTCTTGCATTATGTATCATGGGTTGTCGCTTGTGCTTTATAGGTCCCGGGGGACTTCTACGCTCTAACTAGCTAATTTTAAGTTAGATGCTCCCTAATTTTCTACATGGTATCAAAGTCAGGTTCCCAGGGTCCATGCCTCTAATAACCATGTCGCTATCCACATGTGGGGATGTGTCGGAGTGTTTCATGGCAGGACCGTGTGTGTGGGACCATGTGCTATTTGGATTATCCCCCATGTGACACGCTTCAATTGGTGCTCAGTACAATGGAGTGTGTCTTTAGTCCCTCATCATGAATCTTCGGTTGCCTCATATACTTTATAGATCCTGGTGGGCCTTTCCATTCTAATTGGCTAGATTTGAGTTGGATCTTTGACAATGTGTTAGGTTCCCGTGATTGCGAGCGAGTGAGTGGCCGGTGGAGAGGAAGATCATGGAGGAGGAAGGAAGAGCCTTTCCTCGATCCCTTGGGCGCAATGGTGGAGATGCCGGAGGAGGACCCCAGCGGTGGAACTACAACACGGAGAGAGAGAGGGCGTCGGACGCGGACGAGCGGCGGCTAGGGTTCGGCTTTGCGGAACCCGTGCGGGTGCGGGATTTACTGAGAGAAAGAGGGAGAGAGAGAGAGAATTAAGAGATAGAGAGAGTTTTAATTTGATTTCCTTCTTGCCTTCTCAAAACCAAAGCCCCACCTATAAAGGGGAATAAGTACCGGTTCAGCCAATTTACTAAAATGCCCCCTCATAAGACTTAAAACATGAGGATCAAAATACTTAGATGAAAATAAAATATAAATGATATGTCGCGACAGGCTAAGCGGCTGTTACACGAGGCTTGAGGCGCGTGTACGTCTTGCCCCAACGAGGATCCGTAACATCTCCTCCCTGCTCGACATCAAGCTTGCCTCAAGCTTGTGTGGTGGTGGCGGTGGCAGTGGGACCAAGGGTGTTGCTGGAGGGTCACCCACGAACAGCTTGAGCTGCGACACGTGAAAGACATCGTGGATCCGTGCATCGTTGCCGAATCGGAGACGGTACGCCACGTCCCCTTGCGGTGGAGAATCTCGAAGGGTCCAAAGAACTTAGGACCCAGCTTCTGGTAGGCCCTCTTAGAGACTGTGGCCTGACGGTAGGGCCGGCGTTTGAGCCAAACCCAATCCCCGGGAGCAAAGAATAACTCGTGGTGGCTGCGGTTGTAGTTGGTCTCCATCCTGGTCTGGGCCTGAAGTAGGCGAGCCCGGGCAAGGTGCAGGACCTTATCCCGCGTGCAAAGCTCGGTGTCGACGGTGGAGGAGCGAGCCG
Organism: Platanthera guangdongensis; assembly: GCA_039583875.1. Taxonomy (NCBI): domain Eukaryota; kingdom Viridiplantae; phylum Streptophyta; class Magnoliopsida; order Asparagales; family Orchidaceae; genus Platanthera; species Platanthera guangdongensis. The sequence goes on along the minus strand of CM077155.1, from coordinate 159,469,010 downwards.
AGCCAGCAACATAAGTGAGGAGGCGGGGTGGGTCTCGACCGTGGCATAGAGAGAGACCTCCGATGAGTCGCGGCGAGAAAGTGCGTCGGCCGCACGATTCAAGTGGCCCGCCCTGCATTCCACCCTGAAATCGTAGCCCAAGAGGCGGCTCCCCCAGCACTGTTGTGGCACCATCGTCAATCGTTGCTCCAGCAAGTACTTAAGGCTGAAGTGGTCAGTACGGATCAAGAAGGAACGACCCCATAAATAAGGGTGCCAGTGATGGATGGCCTTTGCCAGGCCGATAAGCTCCTGCTCGTAGGCGGAAAGCTTCCTGTGGTGGAGAGCCGTCTTGCGGCTAAAATAAGCTATTGGGTGGCCTCCCTGCTGAAGTACTGTGTCGCAGCCATGCTCTGACGCATCGCATTCCACCTAAAACTCCGCCCCAAAATCCGATAGCAGAAGAACTGGGGTCGAGACCAAGGCCTACTGTAGTTCGCGAAACGCCTCCAAGGCGGTAGTGTCCCATGTAAAACATTGGCGCTGTAGAAGACATAACAGGGGGGAGGCAATGACGGAGTAGCCTTGAATGAAACGTCGGTAGTGTCCAGTTAGACCCAGGAAGCAGCGCAGCTCCCGCTGCGACTGCGGAATTGGCCAGTCGAGGACCCCTTGAATTTTAGCCGGATCGGCTGAGACGCCCGTGTGATCGACGATATGCCCCAGGTAGACAACTTTGTTAGTGCCGAAAGAGCACTTGGACTCCTTCAGGTAAAGCCGATGAGCTCGTAAGAGCTGGAGAACCTGTCTGAGGTGGTCGAGATGCTCCTCCCATGTTTTGTTGTAGACCAAGATATCATCGAAGAAAACAAGCACACAACGACGAAGAAGAGTGTGGAATACCTCATTCATGAGAGCCTGAAAGGTAGACGGGGCGTTGGTGAGCCCGAAGGGCATCACGAGAAACTCGAAGTGGCCATGCATGGTGGGTGCGGAAAGCGGTCTTCTCCACGTCCGCCGGGAACATGCGGACTTGGTGGTACCCCGAACGAAGATCCAGCTTGGAGAAATAGTGTGCCCCATGCAACTCATCCAACAACGCTTCCACAACTGGAATAGGAAACTTGTCTTTCACTGTCTGCGCATTCAAGGCCCGATAGTCCACGCAGAAGCGCCACGAGCCGTCCTTCTTATGGACCAACAGGACCGACGAAGAGAAAGGGGAGACACTATGGCGGATGATTCCTTGTCGAAGCATCTCGGCACACTGGCGCTCGATCTCATCCTTTTGGAGGAAGGAGTAGCGGTAAGGATGGACGACCACTGGGGTCGTGTGCGGAAGGAGGCAGATACGGTGGTCCTGGTGGCGCGAGGGAGGGAACTCTGTTGGCGCGACCATGGTGTCATTGTACTCCCAAAGAAGAGTAGCGAAGCCGGACTGCTCCGAATAATCCGGCTGGAAGGAGAAAGTGCGTCCCACCTCCCCCGTCAGATGGTCGTGCCACACTGTCCATGAGGGCCCTTGTCCCCAAGTCATCGTGAGAGCGTCCATGTCCCAGAGAATAGATCCAAGAGTGCGCAGCCATCGCGTTCCTAGAACTGCCTCGAATCCCCGTAGGGCAATGACAAAGAAGTCCACCTGGGAGTGAAATTCCCCCACAATGATCGGAACGTCCCGGCAAACTCCGGTGCAAACCATCGCTGCACCATTCGGTACGGCAACACGCAGACGACTGCGAGTAGTAACTGGTAGCTGAAGTCGCTGCGTCGTGAGGTCACTAATGAAGCTGTGGGTACTGTCGGTATCCATGAGGGCAAGCAGTTGGTGGACCGCCACCGAAATGGCCATCTGTATTGTGTCCCCTGAATGTGGGCCCGACATGGCATTGACCGAGAGGGCGGGGTGTCCCGTCTCGTCATCCCCAGCATCTTCATCGGAGGGGTCGTTGACCTCTAGCCAAAAAAGGCACTTACATCGGTGCCCCTTGGTGTAGGGCTCATCGCAATTGAAATAGATCCCTTTTGCACGGCGTTCGTCCACTCCTGAGTGGACAATCGTCGGATGTGTCAGTCGCTCCCCTTCCTTAGTGCGAGTGGCGCCTCCCCCGGGTGGCGGCTGAGCAGGACTGGAGTGCTGAAAAGAGGTGTCGTTGGCCCGACGACCTATCGGGGTCCGGTCTAACAATATGCGTCGCTCGCGGATGCGCGTGAGACTCATGGCGGTGGTGAGATCTGGCGGTCTCTAGAACTCCACGTCCATGCGGAGGCGCTCATGTAGTCCTGCAGTGAAGAAAGCCACCCGGTGCACCACCGGTACCGGCAGGGCGCGAGTAAGGAGCACCTGAAACTGCTCCAAGTAATCGTCAATAGAACCTGATTGCTTCAGAGAAATCAAGTCCCCAATGGGGTTGGAGCGCAGTGGAGGCCCGAAGCAAAGGCTACACTGAGTCTTGAAGTCCACCCAAGTAAGAAGGGGTTTCTCCCGGTGCAGCTGGGAGAACCACAATTGTGCGGAACCCATCAAGTGGAAAGAGACGACGCCCAACCAATCCTCCCATGGGGTACGTTGTGCCGCAAAGAACTGCTCACAACGAGTCAACCATGTAAGTGGATCCTCGCGGCCCTCGAAGATCGGAAAGTCCAACTTGACAAATCGTGGCACCGTAGAATGGTCAGAGCGACTTGGAAGCTCGGTCTGTAGGGGAAGCTGTTGTTGCTTGGGAACCGATGGAGAGGAGGAGGAGGCCGTCCCATTGGGCGGCGGCATGCCGGTTGGTCGGATCGCGGCGAGGAGGGCTTGGTGGTTGTCCGCCATCATGGACTTGAAGGATTCCAAAATTTGGGTCAATGTTGGGCCGCTGTTGGTGTCTTCCTCCATGGAGAGAGATAACCGGGGTGAAGAAGAAATTGGGAGAGGAAGTATACCGGCGAATGAGGCGAGGAGAGAGCCTCCGCCAAGCGAAGATCCAAGGAGAATGGGGGGCAAACCGCTGGAAACTGGTGGAAGGAGGCGGCCTTCGACGTCTATAGGCCGGATCTGGTGCGAGGAAGGAGTGGAAGTGTTGCGCGGGTCGGTCAGCGCCAGACCGGTGTGGTTGTCGGCGTCGGAAGGGTGTGATTGCGGAGAGACGATGTCGGCGGCCGGTGGAAGGATCGGTGGCTTTGATACCAAGATGTTAGGTTCCCGTGATTGCGAGCGAGTGAGTGGCCGGTGGAGAGGAAGATCACGGAGGAGGAAGGTAGAGCCTTCCCTCGATCCCTTGGGCGCAATGGTGTTGATGCCGGAGGAGGACCCCAGTGGCGGAACTACAGCACGGAGAGAGAGAGGGCATCGGATCGGACGAGCGGCGGCTAGGGTTCGGCTTTGCAGAACCCGTGCGGGTGCGGGATTTACCGAGAGAAAGAGGGAGAGAGAGAGAAAGAGAATTAAGAGAGAGAGGGAGAGAGTTTTAATTTGATTTTCTTCTTGCTTTCTCAAAACCAAAGCCCCACCTATAAAGGGGAATAAGTACTGGTTCATCCGATTTACTAAAATGCCCCCTCATAAGGCTTAAAACATGATGATCAAAATACTTAGATGAAAATAAAATATAAATGATATGTCGCGACAGGCTAAGCGGCTGTTACACGAGGCTTGCGACGCATGTACGTCTTGCCCCAACGAGGATCCTTAACACAATGTGGAGACAATCCTACACCGAATAATGATACAGGCAAAATCAAACTAATGAACAGTATTCAAAATAAACAAGATTCCATCAATATGCATTCCATCAAAAATGTTTTAATTCTGTGGAATTTTTGAAAAAAAAGGAGCATTAGGGTGTGCAAAAAAGAGGAAATAGATGTAGAGAGAGAAGGGTGGGAGGAGGTAAAAAAATCATTTTTTAAGCCAGCACAAGAGTTTATGTTGGAGATGAGTGTGCCAAGCAGCCATAGAAACCACGATGATGCTGGAGGTACTCGTGCTTATATACTTTTGAAATGAATAAGGAGAACATCAAGGTGTTTTATAGCATCTCTTTTACGTCTCTTATATTACTGTTGTTCCTTTATATCCTTCTCTATTAAACAGGGACAGTGTGGAAGAGGAAACCATACTTTATAAAATTTATTATTGGATTTGAAGGTGTACAAGAGCTGAACATAAACGAACAAGCTGGTGTTTATATCCTGTTCATTAATTTTATCAATGTTCATATTCAATTTGTGTTCGACAGCATTTATTAATCTTTTGTTCAAGTTTGGAACATTATTATTCGACATGTTCATGGTTGGCCAGCTAACAGGTGTTATAATTAGATGTCATATTTAGTACTGCGCTTAGGTGTCATTAATCAAAGAGCAATTAAACATTTTAAATATGCATTTTGTGTCCTACTTCCATGCATGGGTGCCCAGCCTAAAGAACAAAGTGTATTTGCAGCCAAGTATATCGCGTTAATGTATTATTTTATGCCACATAAAGGGCCACGGGAATAGTTATGAGCTGGCGATATTATGTGCCACGCCATAACGGCTATCTTGAATAAGATTAGGCTATAAATAGAGATTACAGTTGTAAATAACATTTAAGTATGAATCAAGTATTTAATTCTTCGCCTCACTCTTCTTTTTTCCTTCGTCTCTCTCCTCTCATCCTTCTTCGCTCCTCTCTCATCCCCGGCAGTCCGCCATTCCCTCCGACCACCCCCGACTCCTGCAATAACTGGTGCTCTCGTTGAGATAGCCTCTCCATGGAGGGGGGCCATCAGCTTCTTCCCCGACACCAACATCACCCGTACAACCTGCGACCACAGCAATTACATGGAACGATTTGGATCGGCGCCACACACTTTACATGAAACAACATAACGCGGTTTGTGATTCGATACAATCCACCCAAGAACGATTCTCTCAGGAATTACAACAGATACACAACTCTCTCGCAACATCAAAGCAAGCGCAAGAGAACTTTCAGAAGAACCAACTGCAGATGCAAGAATCACACTTTATCTCAAGAATTTCAAAGTATACGTGAAGAATTGCAAAATTTTATGTGGATAATGACTCCAGTCAACAACAGAGATCCGAGGTGATCTCGCAGGCTCAGAACAATGACCCAAGCTGATGCAGGACAGCGCGTAGAGTTTGCGCGTGTCGGTTTTTTCTAGGAAACCCTAAATGCGTGCAATAAAATATGGATTTTGTAAAAAAAATAATTTAAGCGGGCGTTGTGCAGACTTTATAAAATTAACCAACGTTTGTTTTCTGTAAAGCACAAACAAACTATTTTATTAAAAAAATGGATTTTCTTAAAATAATGGTTAAATTCTGAATTCGGGAAAGTAAGTTTGCAACCTTCGTTTCATTCCCCTTGTCATAGCAAAACGGAAATCGAGAACTCCAAATGCGATTACGTTTGGAGTTTTCGACGTAGTGAACGTTCACTGACAAAATTCGGGCGAAAACCCAACAATGAATCTAATTATTATACGAGAAAATATTTAGACACACACAAATGAGAAGAAAGAAACAAGTTACCTATGGAAAGAGACGTCTTTCCGTATTTGACTCTTTTCGTATTTGAAGTCGATGGCGATCACGCGAGAAACTTCTCGTCACCTTCGATCTCCCGCTCTGAGGTCGGCCGCTATCGCACACGTGCACCAAGGAGAAATTTCACTTACTCTCACACACAAGAGTGGTTCCACGAAATCTCAAAGCACAAGAGCAATTAATTCCTACCAATCCTAAATCACACCTTTCACTAACTCTCCACACAAATGTGACTTCACGTAATCTATAACACAAGAACTAAAATTCACTAACTATTCACACAAAGAGGCTCCACATAATCTCTAAATACTCTAACAATTTATTCTTCCCCTCATCAGGAAGCAAACAACAATCAACTAAATAAATCTCTTCTATCTAACTCAGTTGTTCAACAACAGAAATTGAATAATTTTCAATATTCAACTCTACAACAGCAATAGTAGAAAAAAAAAACAAAGTACATTCATCGACATCAACTACTCTAGTCTCAATTCACCTACACGAAACAAACAAAGCACTAATCACTCCACTGTTCCTCTTCTTCACCAATCGAACAACAGCCCTTGTTCTATTTCCACAGAGGAATCAATTTAACATTCATCATTCGACAACTACAAGACTCAATAGGAGAACCTCTCCTACGACAACAACAACTTTCTCAAAACTACAGCATTAACTCAATCTCAAATCGAAACCAACCACAAGCATTCAACATCATCACTAACTCCTACAGGAAATTACAAACGGGAAGCAACAATTGAGAGTTCTTCCACTATACTATGGCTACAGGACTCAAGAACTGGACACAAAATCACAGCAACATCAATTTCTCATCATTCACCCGCTCCTTCCTCTCCAATACATCCTTTTATACAGAACTACAGGAGCTCCAAAAAAGAATTTACAAACCCCAATCTTCAGTCTTCATGATTGGGGGAACCGGCGACTCCTGCGTGGAGGAAATCGTGGACAAAAGTCGAAGCAGGACCAGTCGTTTGTTGCGTCGGGTACGCTGTCGTGGTTGGAAACCCTGGTCGTGGCCGTTTTCATTCCTGAGCCGCGACAATGTCGGGGAAGAGGGGAAACAACATGCAGCTGGGAACCCTAGCACGGCAATGAACCGGGAGATGAGTGGTGGCATTTTAATGGGTTGGTTGGACCGACTTGGAGAAGAAGAACAGGGGTTCTGGACATGAGAATTTTCTAGGTCTAAGAGAGAAGCACTTTGAATATTTTATTGGAATCAGATCTACGTCTGCATTTGGAAGAGCGTTGGAGAAGGACTGTTGATACAGGACAGGTGTCACACCTGCCTGTCACCCTAGGGTCCCACTAAGGGACCCACCATGGCGTCTCACCATGGAAGCTTCCGCGGACCGTACACCCCAACTCATCTCATCGGTCCCACCACGGGGCCGGTAGGTTGTTGAGGTCAGGGCTCGATCCCCCGACCTCCTTGATAAAGAGCTCTCAGGCGGAATCTCATCACCAACTGATCCGCGCATCTGTGTCTGTAATTGGAAGCAAGTCTTTCCATTAAGGACATGATACCCCGTAGATGTGAAGGGGAGTTCTTTGTGACGATAGCAGTAGGAGAAGATTTATTTGAAAAACAGAGAACCTATGGAAATGATTATCTTGGAAGCGAAAAACAGTGGTATGTTGAAGAACGTCTATGGGCAGGGAACTCTATGAAGGAGACAACATGAGAAGAAAATGCTATAATTGAAATTGCACAAGTCAAAGAACGGTGACAAAAACTTGCTCTTGAGATATGAAGGTGGAAAATGGGACTAATGTTCAAATAAAAGTCAAGTGTACGGAATTCAATGACCTCTTCAGTCAAGAAGGGGACAAATGTAACCAAGTAAATGAGTAGCAGAAGAGAAAGCAGCGCCACCGACACCATATAAATTTAAGTTACACGTACCACTTGTACATAAATATCAAGAATATCAAACTCACAACTAAGCCTCAAGCCTATAAAAAATACAAGTGAAGCATAAGTAAGACTTGTGCACAACAAATATGTAGTAAAACATGATGTACCCTTCTATTTCATTTTAAAATGATCTTTATATGCAGTAAAACATGAAGGACGTGAAAGAAGTTCTTAAGCCAAAAAAAGTCTTAAACGTATCCATATATCCATAATACCAGAATTTTTTTAAAAAAAGGATTAGAAATTTTTAAGGAGTACCTGAAATAAGTGATCTGCTGCATAAATGCCAATGTTAAGGAGCAAAATCCAAAAAATCCCATTTGCACGTCTAAAAGGAGCTCTTCTTCCTTCTGGTCTCCCTAGCTCAAGATCTGAAATAGTATCTACTTGAAAGAAGATAGTGTTTGTTTCAGACAACTTGTACACCCAGCATGAAAAAAAGACAAACTCTTTTCTGATAAATGAAACTTTTATGCTTGTTTGCAAATTGCAATGCAGTAACATAGTTAAAAAAGAAAAGATCTAGAGATAAAACAATGATGGAATCCAAATGTACGAAGCAAACATGTAAACATGAACTGCATAAGCAATCACCTATCCATGCAAGTGGTTACCTTTGCAGTATAATCATAATGCATGCTACTCTAACAGATGTATGGAAATAAATATTTGGTTATATTTTCCCTTGTTCACGTGGAACTATGGAACCAAACCGAATTGATTGTGGTCTTTCCAATTATAAGATATAGCATAAGAGGCACACTCAGCTTTGGGCTGCTGAGAAGTGGTGAAGCCAAGTACTCTTCAGCTGATGAAATAGCCCCTTGTCTTCTTCAATACAGCTAAACACTTGCATCCATTTGAGAATTTTGAATAATGAGAAACACTATTTTTATCAGGAGATGAAAACATATCGAGTAGACCAACTTTCTCATCCCCTTAGCACCTCTTTGATCAAATTCATCTCAGAAAATTTGGACTTCGGATTTTCCTTGATTCCACACGGCAATGTGAGAAATCCCATGAACTTAATTGACTTTGATCGAACAGTACTCTGATTAAGTTTGATCCAAAATTTAATCAGAGATGAAATTTTTTATGACTTTGTCGGGAGAGCGGTGGTAGTATGAAACTAATGCGGCTACGCACGGAGTCCAACCTTTATGGGTATCGTGTCATATGTATTTTCCCGCTTGGGGTTGGTTGGGGACGGTGTATTTTGGTAATTTAGTCTCTATCCAATCCTCCCTATATAAGGGAGAGTAGTGAGTCTTAGAAGGAAGACAAGTAGTCTTGTAACTCTCTTATAGAGGGATCCTAAGGAGAAACCAATCCCTAAGTGATTGGTGCAAGCATACCTCGCAAGATTGTGGTTTGAATTTAGTTAAAGGGCAGGTTACTTTCTCTAATTCTTATTAGAAATGGTGATAAAAGGAGGGCCGGTGAGAAGTACCGGGTTCAGATCATTTGGAGCACTGTTTCAGCCCAAACATTTTGATTTGGGGCTGAAGGTATTCACAACTGCTTATCCACGAACATATCAAGCTACCCATGACAGTGTTTTGACTCAAAGTGTGTGTTAGAGCAATGACCTATAAAATGAGGGTGCGAAAACTTAACTGTAAGAAAACAAGAGAATAATACTTATGTTGCTCAGTGATGTTCACTAGGTCCACAATCACAAAGAGACATTTCCATATATCTGACAAAAGTACATAGTCACAATTTTTGCTCCCAAATTGTCACCCTACATTTCTAGCTTTCTTGCTTTAATTTTCATTGAATCCAACTCAATTGTTTCCCTTCAATCCCAAGCCTCACCAAAACACCCGGCATGTATTGTCATCTCTTTCTCGAGATACTAAAATTTATTATTTTGCTTCGTCTTATTTTGCTTTATCTTCTTTCCAACTCTTGATTTTTCCTTACTCCCGGTGGTGTCTATAGTAGAGAATACTTTCTCCAATTTGCAGGGTGTTTATATTATATGCCCTCAGCCGATCTTAGGAGAAGACAACAGCGGCATTACGATGATTGGGAGAAACTGTATAAAGCTTTTCGTTGCGAGATGGAATGAATCAATACCTGACCCTTTAATTCGGCAAAGAAAATCCCCGCCCCGCCGAAAAGGAGCCGAGACCGCCCCGCAAGGTAAGGTGACTCTCGCGCGGTGCAAGCAGAACGCGGTTACGCCGGTGACCGGCGACGGGGCAGGTAAGCAGTGCAGCCGTTCTTCCGATAAAGAACTGATGAATCCGATTCGGAGACATGGGGTCGCCACGGTTAGACATGGCGAAAGCCCCATCACCGCGCTTGATTTCGCTAAAGCTCAAAGATGAGATGACCCTTGCAGAAATCGATCTCAAATCGAAACTGAACAGAAATTACACGGTTCGATTCAGGGTAGGGCTGAGCATATTATTCGAAACTCGAAAATCGCTCGAAATCGTTCGAAAATTAAGCCGAATCGGAATCGGTTAAAATTGATTCGACTCAATTTGAGTCGGTTCAATTTGACTCGAATCTGATTTCGAGTCGATTTCGAGTCAGGCCTGAATCGCTCGAAATATGATTCGAATCAACTCGAATTAATTAAAAAAATTATGTATTTATTAATATATTTTTATTTTAAGATTAAAAATAACAAAATTTAAATCTAAATAAAAAGAATGAAAACTTTAAGTGTTTCATTTGCTAAATTTATAGGTTGCCCAATTTTATTTTGAGCAAACTAGGAATAAAACGAAAAATTGCTAAATTTCGAGCCGACTTAATTAGATTTCGAGCCGACTCGATTCGATTTGGAGCCGATTCGATTCGATTTCGAGCTGACTCGATTCGATTTCGAGCCGACTCGGAATCGAGCCATTTCGAGTCAAGCCGACTCGACTCGAAATCAATTTCGATTTCGAGTCGATTTCGAGCCGAGTTCGAGTCGAAAATTTCGATTTCGAGCCAAGACAAAATCGCTCGAACTCGACTCGATATCAGCCCTAATTCAGGGTTTAGGAAAAAATCTGTTTTTCTAGAAAAGTAATTAATCAAAATTTTCATCATTCTTTGTTTATTCAAGGTAAAGAATTAATCTTGGGGTCCCTTGATCTTTGAACTCAAATGTAGCAGCATTTATTGAGGGATGACCGTGAGCTTGAGGGTCAGTTTATTTTGACAGTGGTTTTGACGGTGGCGGTAACAAAATAAGCTGTGGGAATAGAGCTGTGGAAAAGAAGCTAATAGAATGAGGCTGTTCACAAGGAAAAAACAGTTTGGTAAAACAACGGTGACAGAGTTGTTCAGAATGTAGAAACAGTTTGATCAGCTTGTTTCGGCGATGGCGTTTCTGTTAAATTTAATGAGTTATAATTAATATGTATTATAATAATATTATAATATTATAATAATTATAATAATGTAATCTAAACCTAGGACTTTGTATCACCGGATACAGCAAATCAACGGAGGAGGCGGGGGGCAGCATCTCCGGCGCAGGGGGAGGAGGGGGGAGCATCTCCGGTGCGGAGCAACTCATGGCAGCGGAGCAGCGCCATCATCGCGAACATGGAGGTGGGAGCATCTCATGGCAGCGGACAGCGCCATCATCGCGAACATCGCCATGGATGGGGCAGCGGAGCGGCTTCTCTCCGGCGGGATGGGGCAGCGGAGCGGCTTCTCTCCGGCGGGATGGGGCAGCGGAGCAGTGCCATCATCGCCATGGATGGGGCAGCAAAGCGGCTTCTCTCCATCGGGAACAGCGTCGGCGGCGCCATGGCAGAAGAAACAGCGACCATGACGGAAGAAACAGCGCCGGAGCTTGCCTCTGCCGCCCCTCGCCGATGCACGTCGCCTCCACCCCCTCACCACGATGGCAACGCTGGCGTTGGAAAGCTCCTGGGAGGAGCTGTCGGAAACCCCCGTTGGCAACGGAAAAAACTGGGCTCTGTTCCATCTGGAACGCCAAAACAAACTGTAAAAAAATATATATATCATTGCGGTGGGAACTCAACGGACAATAAAGTGGAAAAAAACTGACCCTAAGTCGAGATGAACATTTGAATCATATTTCGGTTCGGTTCAATTTTCTCTGCTTACCCATTTTATAAATCGAAACCGAACCGAATAGTCTCGTTTTTATGCACCTCAAATCGAAACACAACCGGTCGGTTGGGTCTTAAAGTCGGTTTGGTTGGCTCGGTTTGATTTAGTTCAGTCGGTTTCGGTTTTTTATGCACGCCCCTAATTGACTGGAGGAAAATTCTGCAAAATGAATTGGGTGATTCAGAGACTCAAACATTGTATATTATACACACACAAAATGTGACTAACACTATCCTTTGAACTTCCAAATGAATCTTTAGGGTCCTTTGGCATGGGAATTGGTCGGGCGGGGTGTTAAGTGCAATTTTGCACTTTACTATCATGTGCACTGATCTGACGGTCTGTGTGGATCAGTGCACACGTCTTAATGTACATTGCACTGATTCAAGCGGTCCGTCGGATCAGTGCACTTCATGGTAAAGTGCCCCTCACCCCCCACCCGCTCGGTTTCGCACAGCCGAGAACGTGATTATTACGAACAATTATCCGTTTAGATCTGGTGATTTTGGGAGGAAAAAACACTTCTGTCGGGAAATAAGTGTTTGACATGACAATGACCATGAAAGTCAGCAAGAAAAAAACTAATTTTTACCACAAAATAGATGAAATGACTTATGTGACATTGGGCAAGCGACGATTCATAATTATAGTGTCGCGTTGCCAAACTAATCTTTAGTGTGATGCACTTCGCCTTAGTATGATCAGCATTGACTGTGTTCCGTCAATTTTGTGGAAACGCAATTGATCATGCGAAAAACAGCACTCATTTTTAAAAATATGCTAATGATAAAAAGTATTTGTTATCATCAAAGAAGAATTAGAACATAAAAAAAGTCTACAAAATTGACTTGAATGCATGCGGCCTGCCGCCGCCGCGAGACTGCGATCACTAGGTGGCGCACCAGGCCGCAAGGGAGCGCTGCAAGACCGCCCCCGGCCTGTCGCTCCCTCCTCCTCAGGAGGCCTCCCACCGTCGAGGGCTGCTGCCAGCAAACCCTTCTCTTCCATCGTTTGATCATGCTCGCGTGATCTCCACCATCCAATGTGCAAGTAACCACTTGCGTAACTACTGGCGTAATCACTCATTATTGGTGGGTGTGCTTAGCCAAAATATATAGATCTGCGCAGAGTAAAATTATTAAAAAAAAACGTGTATTCAACCACGAATTTGGACTGCAAATAGTAAAAATTGTGGTTTTTGTTTGTGGATAACCACTTTTTGAGGTATTTGTATATTAATGGTAACCGGTTCTTAATGAGTTTGGTTAGGATCCGGTAGAAATTCAATAACCCGTCGGTGATTTTGGGTTACGCCTATAAATACTCCTATTGGGGACAACATAGAGGTTGTTCCAAACTTGACGCCCACATATGATGCTTCTAACACTCTAACATTCTCAAAATTTTGTTTGAGTGTACTAGCCCCCAATTCCCCAGTGAACTTTCTGCTCCTTTTTTTCTTCTATGAAAATTGATACAGATTGGGTTTGTTTTAATGGGCTGTCGCTTCTTTTCTGGTTCTTAACTCTGCTGCAGCCGATTGAGTGGAGGAGTTCTTGCGACTGCTTCTAGGTGTAGATCTCCTATGGTGTAGAAAAGCTTTGATACAGATTGGGTTTGTTTTAATTTTTCCAGATCCACAGAACTTGTATGGGAGACTGTTAGTTGCCTCGTGATTTGTCACCAAAGTATACTGATCTCTTACTAGTGGAATTCAAGAACTTGAAAGGGACATAAAATGTCTAAAAGGAACAACCTCTTCTTTCTCGTTCTGATGATTAAGCTGGAGAAGTTCTCTAATTCTGAGTTCAGTGTCTAAAAGCGGAACACCCAGTTCAATATGAAGTATTTGAACATCATTTATACTGTGCAGTCTGACTTTGAATCTTTTAAAATAGTAGAGGATGGGGAGCACTGGATCAACGATGAAGACTTTTGTCGTGATTACCTCATCAATTGTCTCTCAAATATACTAGCAGAGATATACAATAAGATGAAAACTACAAAGTAGATCTGGGATGCTTTAGAAGAATAGTTCAGAGAGGATGAGAACATGTCAAAGACGCACTTAGTGTAAAAATTCATAGTCTTCACCTTCACTGAAGACAAGGAGATTCTTCCACAGGTTGCAGATTTTGAGACTCTCGTGGACAAGCTCAACAGTGAGAATATTCTTTTGTCAAATAAGTTTATTGCAAGATCCATTATCTTTAAGCTCTCATCGACATGGTATTTCTTCAAAACTGAGATGTATCAGAAGAAGACGCGGGTCAGTCTTAAAGACCTTAAACGATTTATCAGCATTAAAGATGAGAATCGGACTAGGTACACCTTAGAGACGGTTAATAAACTGAACTCTGCTACTAACATGGTCACGTTTCCTAAGCTTAAGCCTAAGTTTGGGAAAACAAGACCACCGACTAGTGCACCTGCAGTTGCTGACACTAGCAAAAAATTGAGAAGTTTAAAGACAAGTGGTAAAACTCCAATAAGTGGGATCACGGTGCTTTCGAATGCAAGCAACTCAAAAGGGAAAATTCAGCTAAGACTGATAATAAAGCAAATATATTTTACCAGACTGCGCCTACCAACTTTATTGGCATGGTTGGAAAAGGGAAGGCCAGTACAGAATGGTGGCTAGAGTTAGGTGCTACCTGTCACGTCTGCAACAATTCGCGCTTCTGAAGGATGTCACTGCAGCTGATAAGATCGTTATAGTTGCGAATTGAGATACTGCATAGGTACTCTAGACTAGGACTGCAAATTTGCTACTCTCTTCAGGTACACATTTAATTTAAAGAATGTTAAATATATGCATACATTACCTGCTAATTTAGTTTTAATTAGCTTGTTATGTGATACCGGTATGTCTTTTAATATTAGTGGTGATAGAGTAACTTTAATGGTTAACTCACATTAATTTGGATGTGCATATGTCGTAAATGTGATGTATAGATTGAGTCTAGCGAACGAAATAGTAAAAAGAGTTAGTTCAAATCTGATAGATCCTAATACATTACATACAAGACAAGGACAGGTGAAATATAGAAAACTATTCATGCTAGCTAAAACTTATAATATCCTCTTATACACAACAACTAAGTTTGACAAATATAAAATTTGTGCTCAGATTAAGATAACTAGAACACCATTTAGTTAGGTTTCTACGAGCACACAATTGCTAGAGTTAATACATTCTGTTATTTGTGACTACAAAAGTTTTGTCATAAGAGAAGGTTGGAAGTATCTTATAACCTTTATCGACTACTACTCTAGATTTAATCGTATTTATCTCCTTAAAATCAAAAATGAAGTTTTTGAGAAATTTTATATTTTCAAAAATAGGGTAGAAAATCAGTTGGACATAAAAATCAAAAGGCTAAGAAGTGATAGAGGAAGAAAATATTTATTAGAGAAATTTAGAGATTTTCTCCCCAGCAATGACATCATCTCTGATATTACCACCTCATATTCACCACAATCCAACGGTATCGCTAACGGGAAAATAAAACTTTAGCAAAGATGTTGAATTTTATGTTATTGACTACTAGTATGTCTGCAGCCTATTGGGGTGAGTTGTCTTCACTTCAAATCACATTCTTAATAAAGTTTCACATACAAAGTTGAAACACACCCGCTATGAGCTTTGGTTTAAGAGATCTCCTAGATTTGACAATCTTAAGACTTGAGGTTATATCGCTTATGTTAGGATATCTGACTCTATGAGATCTAACATTGGACCCAGGACAAACACCTATGTCTATCTAGAATGTTCAAAGGATAATGCTGTAGATAGATTTTTAGATCTCTCAACCAGTGCTGTAATATAATTTTGAGATGTTGTTTTTTTGAGGATAAATTTCTTTAAAGATAAAAATCTGACACTTTCAGGTCAGTCAGTCATTAGTACTGAGACTATTGTTAAGCTAGAACTAAGGATCTCTAACATTGAGCCTATAAACACTAGTGATTTAGATTCTAAAAGGTTATCTAATAGGGAAAGAGTGCCTAAAATCTTCGGTGCAGACTCGTGACTTACCAAGTTGAAGCTGATTTATCTACCTATAATAAAGCGATGTGATCTAGAGATTCTCTATTATAGAAACATGTCATAGATTATGAGATGAATTCTCTATTACAAATCACACTTGTACTTTGGTTGACTTGCTCATAAGGGCTATAATCATTGGAAGTAAGTGGGTTTTAAAAAAGTTCAATCCTAATGGGAGTGTTGTCAAATACAAAGTACGTCTAGTTGTCAAAGGCATCACTCAAGTGAGTGGTATAGACTACTTTGATATATACTCACATGTTTGTCATATTGCTATAATTAGGAGTTTTCACGTGCTAACATCTATTGAACATTTTACTGTTCATCAGATGGATGTCAAGACTGCATTTTTTAATGGAGATCTAACTAAAGAGATTTATATACACTAACCTGAATGATTTATCGTAGAAGGTCTAGAAAATAATATTTGTAAGTTAATTAAGTCACTTTATGGATTGAAGTAATCACCAAAATGATGACACGATGAATTTGACACTTGTGTTAAAGACATGTTTTTAGTATAGCCTATCAAATAAATATTTGTATGTCAGAATAAGTTCAAATAAAGTGACAATTATATACTTGTATGTTGATGACATGCTAATTTTATGTACTGATCAGTCTGAGGTGTAAGACGTAAAAGTTACCTTGATGAAACAATTTAACATGACAAACTTAGGCTTGGTAAAAACCATCCTAGGAATGGAAGTGAACTTCACTAAGAAGGGTATAAACCTGAGTCAGAGTCACTACATCAAAAATCTACTAGAAAAATGAAGTTACGATAAGAGCAATAAGATTGAGACTTCATAGACTATAACAATAGACTGAAATTGAATGAATGTTCATCTATTAGACAGTTGGATTACTTCAAACACAAAAAAGTCTCATGTATGCTACAATCTGCATTATACCTAACATTGTTTTTATGATCGACATGTTAAGTAAATTTACAGTAACTCTGGGAAGGATCACTAGTATGATTTAAAAAAACTAATGTGATACTTAAAGTACACTGAGAAGTATATTTTTTTGTTAGTGAACATCCACTAGTGCTTGAAGGGTATTTTGACGCCTCTTAGTGCTCGGAAATTAGTGATAGTATATCCACTAGTGGTTTTATGTTTACACTAGGAGGAGTTGTCGTAGCTTGAAAGTTTAAGAGATAGACGTGTAACAGCCTCCTCAGCACAAGCTTGCAAGGATGGTCGTAGACACTCCCAGCATCTAGCTCAAAAGGGTTCAGCCTCAACAAGTTTGCAGACCGTACACCCAACCCGTCTCCGGTCCACCGGCGGGTTGTTGGAGGATGCAACCTCTCTTAGATGGGCGAAACTCGATAGTTAAGTGTACAATACGGGGACTTCCTAGGAGGTCACCCATCCCGAGACTACTCATATCCGAGCATGCTTAACTATGAAGTTCTTCCAATTCTCAGCACCAATTGATCACCGTCTCTTAACAACCTATCGGTGGATAGAGAGAGGTTGGGGTGCATGGTCCGCAGACTATTTGAGGCAGAACCCTTTTGAGCATGGTACTGGGGGTGCCGACAACCGTCCATTCGAGTCATGTGTTGGGGAGGTTGTTACAAAAAAGTGCTCATCTAAGGGAGGATGTGTCGTCCAACAACCCACGGGTGGACCTAAGACGGTTTAGGGTGCATGGTATGCAGACCTGTTGAGGTTGAACCCTATCGAGCTGGATGCTGGGGGTGTCGGTGCCGTCCTTTCGAGCCGTGTGCTAGGGAGGCCATTACAAAATGTGCATTCTACTATTCTCTATGGAATCAGAACTTTGTATTCTAGCTTCAGCAGGAGAAGAAGCAGAGTGGATAAGATACCTGATAATGGACATTCCAATGATGAGTCTAAAAATGCACTCTATTTCGATCTATCATGACAATAAATCCACAAAGAT
The DNA here is from genome assembly GCA_039583875.1 of Platanthera guangdongensis. Lineage (NCBI taxonomy): Eukaryota > Viridiplantae > Streptophyta > Magnoliopsida > Asparagales > Orchidaceae > Platanthera > Platanthera guangdongensis. Next base: position 159,451,485 of record CM077155.1, on the reverse strand, counting down.
CATTGCAACAAATACATTATTCAATGGAACGAGGACACAACTAAGTATTAAATAGGTATGGCTGACCTATCTCACTAGTCAAAGGATAATCTCTCTATTGAACGTGAGATCAAAAGATAATGTAGCAGATGTCCTTACCAAGGATTTATGTAAGGTTCTTACATCTAAAACATCGAGGAAGGTGAAATTAAAGTTCATTTACTAGGACTTAATACATTTCTTATGTTTTAAATTTTAGAACCGAAATCTGCTTACATTCAAGCATCTATGGTGAGTACACTGAAGTATTTCAGATTCTATCTGATGAAAGCTAGAGATGAATAGTTGTCAGTCATTGCAAACTTGTTGACTTACACAATTATTTTTATTTAAAGACTGATTTGTGTATCTTTTCAAAAAGAAATACTGAAGTTGTTGATTTGTCCTGATATTATGATTATTAATTATATCCTTTCAAACTTGATGATGTAATGGTCACAGCTTGTTGTATCCTTCCAAACTTAATGGTATAACACAATTGTGAAATGATTAGTAATCTTAATAATCGAAGGAACATTGCTTGATTTTATAAAATCCAATATTTTTTTTGTAAATTAGATAGAGATGTTGATTTGTGATTCTTTCTTTCTAGTTAGAGTATTACGTTCTTTTATTACTAGAACTAATCATTTTATCTTTGATAGCAAGTGTTTGAATTCATAGAGATTTGTCTCGTGACATTTTTATTGTAAACTGTTTGCATTCAAATGGAGAATGGAGGAGAGAAAGTTAATTTCGACCCAGATGACGATGATCTGTTGTTTGCGTAGACTAGAGATCAGTCATTAGTTTGAGTTTTTAGTTTTATGTACTGTTATGTTTGGAACTATTTGTTTGAGTTTAGATTTATCTGTACTATAAAACTCATGTTTATGTTTATGAAAAACGCATGTTTGTCATTATTAACACTTGTTTTAAGTGATCTGCTTTGTGGTACCATTTATATACAATATATAAGGAGATTATTGAGGTATATTTATATAATGGTAACGAGTCCTTAATGAGTTTGGTTAGGATCCGTTAGGAATCCAATAACCCCTCAGGAATTTACAGTTATGCCTATAAATATCTCTACTAGGGGCAACGTGGAGGTCGTTCCAAACTTGACGACCATACGGGATGTTTCGAACACTCTGACATGCATAACCACCCCTGAGGCCTATAAATAGGACCCCGGTCTCTCCATCATTTCCTCATTTTTCCTCCTACGCGCCCGATAGCTCCACCGCGAATCTTCATCACCTTCGAAGACTCCCTTGAAGATCTTCAAACACTTCAAAGATCATTCGAAGATCTCCATCCACCTTCAAGCTCCAGGATCCCCTGCAAGCTGCAAAATAGACTTCGCAGACATCAAGACGCGCAAAATGCGCCACTTAAGATTTCAAGCACAAGTAGAAGACTGCATAGGCACTAGAGCACAACCAGGAAAAAGACTTAGCTTCAAGAGCGATGGCTTGTCACCATCCGAACACATCTTAATCTCCCCTCTGCAAGTTATAACGAAGAGCGGCATGTCGCCCTCGCATTCTCTAAAAAGCCATGTAGAACAACAATTGATAATGGAAGTTTGGTCAACACAGTCTCGATCACTGGTTTTTCACATCTTTTCGGGGTTTTTTACGTAAAAAACATTCTTGTCTGTCGTCTTCTTTCTCAGTGACTGTTTGCACACTATGTTAAATTTTATTCGGGATTCCGTAAATTGGCTTCCCTATTTTTAGGTTTCCTATTTTTCAACTTTAGGCACATAATTTACCCCACCGTGAGAAATAATAGCAGCCTCATGTTGTGGAGATGCCTCCCAACCCTCATCCTCTCCCTCCCGATTTATCTCTCACCCTTTCTCTCCATCCCTCGTCTCTCTTTGCTCGTGCGACCAAAGAGGCTGTTGACCTCAAGGAGAATCGTCGTCTTGGAGGGGTTGCCGCCGGCCTTAGAGGATAGCCACCGCAGTTGGTGGAGAGCGTTGTCGCCGGTCTTGAAGGATATATCTGTCGGTGTTGGTGGAGAGTGTGGTGCAAAGGAGGAGATTTGTTGTGGAGAGGAGAAGCGCGGTTAGATCCGGCTTGGATTCCCTCTTCGGTGGTGTGCAGTTGAACGTCTGAATTCGACGTTGAAGGTTCTGGTGAACCTTCTGCGTCGGCTAGGCAGGTTGCAGTCCAGATTCAGATATTTTGTCGCAGATCGTGCGTGTCCGGAGTATCCACAGTATACTCACTGGATGGTCATTTTTTTCTCTTGTTTTATTACTGTATTTGATAAATAATTGATTATATATCTGTATGGTTGTGCCTCGATAGATTTGTCGAGTGCAGATTTGTGTCTATTTGCGTGCGGCCTGGCCCTGCGCGTGCAAGTGCACGCTTCCCAGAGCGTGCATAGGTGCGCGTCCCAAGACGCACACAGGCACGTGCTTCCCCGGGCGCGCTTGGTCGGAAACCTAGTGCAGGTCGGGGCGGGGTGGTCCTCGTGCTTGACTAAACCATTCTTAGGGGGAAACCCCATCAGATGCCCCCCAAGTCCTCAGACTCCGTGGTCGGAGCGGAAGGAGTGTGGGAACTTGATTGCTGAATTGCATGCGTGAGTATGTCGTGGTGAGGGGAATGTGAATGGTGAGTGTCACGCGTTGATGCGTGTGGTGGGTGCAACATGCTCGAGGTGCACTTTTGGAATTTATGCGTGCATGGCGTAGAATGCACAAGGTGCAAGATGTATGGCCGGTATACGAAGTGTGATGTGTGCATTGTGTAATGGGTGTGATGTGTAACAGGTGTTGTGTGCACGATGCGTGCAGCGTGCGCAACGTGCACAAGGTGTAATATGTGTTGTGTAATATCAACAATTATAGGCTACAAGGTTTGAACTGATCCAAAGGTGTCATTAATTGTCTAATTTTTTGAAGTGAAAGTCGGCGGCCTGGGTTGCCTGAGCGGTTTGTCCGCGTGACCTGCACGGATAGAGGGTGGCGGCCTGACAGGTCGGCTTAGAAGTGGCTGGCAGTCTGTTCCTTGAGAAAGTCGGGCGGATAGAATGGTTATCCGCTCAGTTTGCCGGTTTGTGCAAACCTGTTCTGGAGTCCGCCGGCTTTATGCAGACTAATCTTTGTATCCACTAGTGCTGTGTTCGCACCAAGTATGGCTGGTGGTGTGGGCTTGGTCCAGTTTGTACCAAGTCCAAGTGTGCTCAATCTAGGAGTTCGTGCGGTTTGCGCGGACTGCCTTCTTTGTCCGCCGAGCTCGGCAGTTGTTAGCCTTGTGCTTATTTGCGAGCTCGGATTATGCAGACTGGAAAAGTGTTCGCAGGTGCATGTGGATTAGAGTTGAGTCCACTTGTCTGCGGACTGGTGGTGTATCTACAAAGTTTGTTGTTATGTCATTCTAGTCCCGGCTTGGCTATGGCGGCAGGGCAGATAGGATTTCTATCCGGCCTTGGTGGTTGGCAGTTTGTCCATCTGCGATTGCGCGGATACTCTTCGTACTCATGCGGGATAGGGTGGTTATCTTATCGGCTAGGGCGATGATCGTACTCCTCTTTGTGTCTACAAATAGGACCCTCTGTCACATCACACACACACACACACACACACTGAATGAACAGTAAGTGAGCTCAGATAGTTACTACGGACATGATTTTCTATTCACACGGTTTGAAGAGTTTGACTGAGTTGTGTTGTGCAGGTTGTGCGGATAGCACTAGAAATCCAGGTACTTGGTTCTGACTTCGATCAGGGACAGTACGGACTCTGAGGTTAGCAATTAGCGATTACCAGCAGGTCGCGGCTTGCGACCAAGAGGTCTTCTCTTCTGCAACTTGTTTACCAGTTCAATAAGTTGTCTGTTTCTAGCGGCTTGTTTAGTTTGGTAGTAGTAGTTCGCGTGATCTGACGGTTAGGCGGTCGTGCGATTAGGCGGCTTACAGATCAATAGACAGAGTTTAGCAAAAGAATAACGGGCAGTCCGCGCAGCTAGGTTGCAGTTTGGCGACTTACCAGATTTAGCGGACTCCGTAGTGTAGCAGCCGAGCCGGGGGTTATTCTTTGAGTCTGTGCGACTAGTTTCTTTCCTTGTATTTTTTCTGCTTCCATCGGATACATCGGCGAATCATGTCTCACCATGTATGCCTCGCCATGTAAAGATTTTTTGATAGTACAAGATACTTGCTCTTCTGTTTGTATCTAACTTACTTGGACTCAGATTGGTTGAGTGTTCTTGCGCTTGGTTTCCCGTTTTCTGCAAATTACAAATTTTTACATGATATCAGAGGGAACAGAGGCTGAGTAGTGATCAACCGTCTGTTTGCTTTATTGCTTCTGGGACTCTAAATGAACCAAGGTTAATGCAATGGAAGGTGGAATGATAAGAGGTCTTGGAATTGAGCTTCTTATATCGACCAACTTTAAAAAGTGGAAGTCATGTATGAAAAACTATCTGTTGGGTGAGGACTTATGGGAGGTCAGCTGCGGAGACGATAGATAAGAGGTGGCTGTTGCTACTGACAATGCTGAAGTGGTGAGAGCTTGGAGGAAAACAAACGCGAAAACGGAGTTTACTCTCAAGAGGGCTATCTCATCGAAACTCTTTGACCACATCATCAAATGTCGGTCTACTGCGAAGATTTGGATTTCTCTCGATGGGTTGTTCAATAGGAAGAATGCAGCAATGCTACAATTCCTGGAAAATGGGTTGGCGAGAGCCACTCAAAGAGATCTGCCCATCTCGACGTTGTTCCTGTAGATGAAGAACTTGTGTGCCTAGATTTCAGCGTTAGACCCTGATGAGCCTATCTCAGAAGCGAAGCTGAAGAGAGGCACATAATTCGCTGTTTGCGGAAGGAGTATGTGGCATTTGTTACTTCTGTTCAAGGCTGGGCCACTCAACCGTCTTTGTTGGAGCTGGAGAACCTGCTAGCTTCACAGGAGAGCTTACCTAGACAAATGACTGGAGTCATTATCTCTGAAGGAGGTAGTAAGGCGCTTTTCTCAGGAAAGAAGAAGAGATGGGAGAAGAAGAAAACTAATGCTGGTGATGGTCCTTCAATTTCTTATCAACAAGAGAGGAGCGCTGCTCCTAAGCATGACTGGAAGAAGAAGAAGGATTGGCTTAAGTGCTACAGGTGCAACCATCCAAATCACTTCAAGAAGTACTGCAAGGTCAAGCTTCAGCCAGGACATGTTGCAGATAAAGAGGAAGTTGGTTCTAGTGCAGAAGAAGTCGGATAGGGAAATGCATTCTTGACGGGCGCGTGTGTCCGTGCCTTGTCCTCCGTCGACTACAAAGATGATTAGATAGTGGACTCGGGGTGTGGTCACCACCTCACAGGGGACGAGTCAAAGTTATCTTCTTTGCGATCATTTTCAGGTAATGAAGCTATCATAACTGCGGATGATGTTGTTCATGCAGTCGAGAAGGAGGATGTTGTTTTTTAGATAGTGATAAGGGTCCACTCACCTTGCGGAGTGTGTATCATGTATCGGGCATAAAGAAAACCTCTTCTCGGTGACCAATGCAGTAGACGAAGGCTATTACGTTCTGTTCGGCCCAACATAAGTGAAGTTTCTCTACAATGTGTCAGCGGTTAAGGCTGACTTTGCTCATGTATGGAGAAGGGTAAGGGATTTGTTTGTGCTATCAATAAGTTCCTATGTTGATCGGATGATGTCCAACGATAGTGCTGCTATCTAGCATGAGCGGCTAGGACGCGTTGGGATGGACAAGCTGAAAAGCCATGACAGTGAAGAGTCTTGTGAAAGGCTTGCCTACGTTGTCATCCTTCGGTGACAGTCATGACTGCATGGGGTGTCAATATGGTAAGGCTCATCGCCTTTCGTTTAACAAATCGCAGACCAAAAGTAATGCACTATTGGAGTGCATCCATGGTGATCTGATGTGGTCGATCGTCACCACCAGCTTTGGAGGCAGCAAGTACTTGCTGGTGTTGATTGATGACTACTCGAGGTACACTTGGGTGTATTTCATGAAAGAGAAGTCGGACACGTTCCATTTGTTTGTGGAGTTCAAAGAGCTGGTGGAGGGCCGGCTTGGCCAGCGAGTCAAAAAGTTGAGAACAGACAACGAGGGTGAGTTCATTTCAACTAAGTTCTCTAACTTCTGCAGAAAGCACGACATCCAAAGGGAGTTCACTTGTGCTCATACTCTACAACAAAATGGAGTAGTAGAGCGAAAGATTTGTCATTGACGGAGACCTGCAAGTGTTGGCTTCATGCCAAAGGCATTACAAGGTCCTTCTAGGCTGAAGGGGTGACCTGTGCTACCTATGTCATCAATCAGATGCCTCTGAGTCTGATCAACATGAAGTCTCCTTATGAGATGATGTCTAAGGAGAAGCCTAACATGCAACATCTTCGGGTGTTTGGATAGACATGCTACGTACACATCCCGGATGCTCTCAGGACAAAGCTGGATGCAAAGGCGAGGAAGCTTGTCTTTGTAGGCTATGATGAGCGAAAAAAGGCATGAAAGTGTGAATCCAGTGACGAAGAAAGTTCGTTATTTCGAGAGACATAGTATTCGACGACCTGACGTCATATGGATGTGGCTACTTTGTGGAGCTTCAGGAGAGCAGGTTGGATGGCGGGCAGGAGGAGGTTGTTAAGGATCTTCTGATGGAGCTGCCCATGTCACCAAGAGCTCCAAGTGTTTCTAGCTCCGAGGTGGAGGCTTCTGATTCAAGAAGCAGGGGGAGCGATGCTCCAAGTTTGCCCGGGAATGGAGCTGATTCAGAAGAGGCAATAGAGGTGGTTAACAATGGTCAGACTCTTCAGAGATCAAAGAGGACTATCAAACCACCAGCTCGTTATTGTGAAGGAAACACAGTGAGCTTGGTCTCTTGTTTCTTCGCAGGCCCTTTGGATGAGTGAGAGCCTTCTAGCTTTGAAGATGTCACTGGAGTCAATGAGTGGGATAACGCCATGGATGAGGAGATGACTGCCCTCAGGAAAAACAAGACCTGGGACCATGTGCCCAAGGTTGATGGCATTACTCAAGTGACATGCAAGTGGGTGTATAAGCTAAAAAAGAAGGCGGATGAGAATATCGAGCGGTACAAGGCTCACTGGTACAAGGCTCGCCTTGTAGCTCGAGGATTTTCTCAGCAGTACGGAGAAGACTATGAAAAGATGTTTAGTCTTGTTGCAAAGATGACTTCAGTTTGGGTGGTGATGGTCTTGACGGCTTGCCAATGTTGGAATATGTGGCAATTGGACGTAAATAATGCTTTTCTTTATGTGCAAATAGATAAAAACATCTTCATGGTTCATCCACCAAGATACGTGTCTGAAGATCATCCAGGATACATTTGCAAGCTCAGGAAGTCCCTTTAAAGCTTAAAGCGGGCTCCGCGGGCATGGTATGGGAAGATCGCAGAATACCTCCAATTCTGCTGTTATTTTGCCTCTGATTCAGATTCGAGCCTATTCATCAAGAAAAGGGGGAGCTTCATGTCTTGGTGCTACTGTACGTGGATGATATGATCATCAAGGGAAACTCTAAGGAGGAGGTGACTAGGCTTATGACAGGGCTAGCCATTCGGTTGAATTTTTTGAAGTGAAAGTGGGCTGCCTGGGCTGCCTGGGCGGTCTGTCTGCGTGACTTGTGCAGATAGAGGGTGGTGGCCTAACTGGTCAGCTTAGAAGTGCCTGACAGTCTGTTCCTTGAGGTAGCCGGGCGGATAGGATGGTTATCCGCTCAGTTTGTCGATTTGTGCAGACTGGTTCTGGAGTCTGCCAGCTTTGTGTGCCGACTAATATTTATATCCGCAGGTGCTGTGTTCGCATCAGGGATGACTGGTGGTGTGGGCCTAGTCCGGTTTGTACCAAGTCCATGTGTGCTCAATCCAAGAGGTCGTGCGGTTTATGCGGACTGCCTTCTTTGTCCATCGAGCTCGACAGTTGTTAGCCTTGTGCTTATTTGCGAGCTCAGAGTATGCGGACTGGAGAAGTGTCTGCAGGTGCATGCATACTGGAGCTGAGTCCGCTTGTGTGCGGACTGGTGGTGTATCCACAGAGTCTGCTGTTATGGCATTCTTGTCCTGACTTGGCTGTAGCGGCAGGGCAGATAGGATTTATATCCGGCCTTGGTGGTTGGCGGTTTGGCTATCTGCGATTGTGCTGATGCTATCCCCACTCGCCGCGTGATAGGTTTGTTATCTTATCTACTAGAGCGGTGATCACACTACTATTCGTGTCTATAAATAGGACCCACTGTCACATCACACACACACACACACTAAATGAACAATAAGTGAGCTCGGGTAGTTGTTGCAGATAGGATTTTCTATTCGCGCAGTTTGAAGAGTTTGACCGGGTTGTGTTGTGCAGGTTGTACGGATAGCGCTGGAAAGCCAGGGACTTGGTTCTGACTTCAGTCAGAGACAGTGCGGACTCTGTGGTTAGCAACCAGCGGTTAGCAGCAGGTCTGGAGGCTTGTTCAGTTCGACAGCTGTACTTTGCGTGATCTGGCGGTTAGGCAGCCGTGCGGTTAGGCAGCTTGCAGATCAACGGATAGAGTTTAGTAGTGGAATAATGGGCAGTCCGCGCAGCTAGGTTATGGTTTGGCGACTTAGCAGATTCAGTGGACTCCGTAGTATAGCAGCAGAGCCGGCGGTTACTCTTTTAGTGAGCGCAGCTAGTTTCTTGCTTTGTATTTTTCTGCTCCCATCAGATACATCGGCAAATAATGTCCTCCATGTATGTCCCGCCTTGTAAAGATTTTTTGATAGTACAAGATACTTTCTCTTTTATTTGCATCTGGCTTACTTGGGCTCGGATTGGTTGAGTGTTCCTGCGCCTGGTTTCCCGTTTTCCGCAAATTACAAAATTTTACATAATCATCTTTATCAATTAACTACCTAACTTTAATGTCTTAGCTTCCGTCATTGACTCGGTTTTTGTTCACCCCTCCCCCCCATTATGTTTGGAAATTAATAAAATTATTTTGTAGGGCACAAATATTTTTTTAAGGAATAATATGCATATGAGAAATACAAAATGAAGCTCTAACGTATCTTACTAACTTCTAAAATAAAAATCTAAACTTTTAGGTATGACAAGTCTACCCATCAATTTAAATCGCATAATTTGAAATAAGATAAGTTCCACAGATTAATATTTTATAGGTTATTCGTATCCTAATTGATAAATGTTACTTCATATCCTCACACCTAATCATTTGCTAGTACTTAGCAAAGATTTATTATACAAATTGCAGGACACGGAGCAGTGCATGTGATTGAAGGAGGAAGTCGAGTGGCTCGCGCAACATGGATTCCTCAGAGAGCTTCACGGAGAGAAAGCAGTCGCGCCAACAGCCCTGGTCAAACCCATAGAAGGAGAGAACCAAGAGGAGGCCGCGCCTAAAAAGCATCCGGAGCCGGTCCGGCCAACCGCTCCCACCACACTAGGATCTTTCCCTCAGCACATCCGAGCAACCCTCGGAAGCCCGCCAGTCGAGGTGGCCCGGATATTAATCGATGACGACATATCCGCTAATATGTTATTCCTATCAACACTACTCCAGCTCGGAATCTCCAGGAGAGATGTCCAGCTTGGATTGGGATGTGCACATGTCACGAGATACCAAACGATCCCATCATGGGAAGTATTTGTTGGATCGCGAGGCGCCCTTAAAGGGGGGGGATAAGGGCTAACAATATTTTTTAATCTAAACAAAATTTACTTAGTGAAATAGTTAATGAAATCAAAACAAATTTTTCATAAACAAAACTAAACACTTATAAACTTATGTGAACGAAAATAATAGTAATTTATTTCAAAAGTGATAAATCTGAATACAACGTATCTCTATAGAGCTAGAGATTAAGGCTTATGAAAAATAACAAACTTTTGATTTCGGCAGTCCTTTTACAAGAACTGGCAGACTAAAACGAATCTCTCCCTAGAGCTTGCTACTAGCCTCTCCCGAGATTTAACCCCGATCTAGACGCTGCACACAAGCCAGCGATTTCTCTCTAAGCCGCACAAGGACTTGGACGCCACTCACAAGGCAGCGATTCTCTCCTAAGCCACCCAAGGACTTAGACGGCACTCACAAGACACAATTTTCTCTCGATTACAACTGGAATTAAAAATCTCAATCGGAAATAAGAACTTAATGAAGTAATAAAAAAACTTTAGAATCTAAAAACTCCCTCGATAAACACACGTGTCCCACGGGCATCCCAGATGATCATGTCAAATCGTGCCGACGTATCCTTGCACATAAGGCTGCTTCGAATGTCGTGTACGAGCCGTCGATCAAATACAATCGAGATTTGTTATTAGCAAACCAAGAAGCGTGGAACGCATGCTCCAACAGAATTATCCTTCTAGTAACTCTGGGAATCCCCCTAGTGCTAGCCACATACGATGTTTCGATCATTATCATCCAAGCCGCCTCAACCTGCGACGCCATCCTCAGGGGACCAATGTTAAGGGTGCTTCATGCCGACATGCTAGCTCAAGGCATCATGTTAGACATCCACTTGCAAGATGCGTCTCCCAAGGTACTCGGGACGTGAAAGTTTGGGCACAACTTAAGCCAGCGTGCCCCCTGCTTTTTAAAGCTTTCCATGCTTTCCTAAGAATAATCTGCAGGAAAAAATTCGCGAGCACCTATATCTCCCATTTCAAAAATGAAGTATTTGATTTCCCTTCCATAGCAAACGTGGTACACCTCAGGCGAGATCAACAAAAGCCCTCCTACACCTCCCAGGAGAGATAGACGAAAGTCTTTTTGCACCTTTCAGGTGAGATCGGCAAAAACCTTTCTTCACCTCAGCCGAGATTGGTAAAATCCCTTCTACACCTTAGGCGAGACGGACAAATATCTGTCAGCACTTCTCGGACAAGATGGACAAGGGTCAATTTGCATCTTTACCTGGACAACTCCTAGATCTTTTGAGGTGTGAACCAACAAAGGTTCTTTGTCACCTCCACCTAGACAGACCCATGTCCTCCTAAGGCGCAAATGAACAAAGATTCTTCGCCACCTCCACTCGGACGGACCCTAGTCCTTCTGAGACGCGAACAAATAAAGGTTTTTCGCCACTTCCACTTAAAAGAACTCTGGTTCTCCTAAGACGCGAACGAAAAAAGGTTTTTCGCCATCTCCACTCGAACGAACCACAGTTCTCCTAAGGCGTGAACGAACAAATGTTTTTTGCCACCTCCACCCGAACGAACCTCCGTTCTCCTAAGGCGTGAATAAACAAAGGTTCTTTGTCACCTCCATCCGGACGGACTCCGGTCCTTCTAAGGACACGAACAAACAAAGGTTCTTTATCACCTCCACTCGGATGAACCCCGATTCTCTTGAGGCGAGAACGAATAAAAGTTCTTCTCCACCTCCACTTAGACGAACCCTGGTTCTCCTAAGGTGTGAACGAACAAAGGTTCTTCGCCACCTCCACTTGGAGGAACCCCGGTTCTCCTGAGGCAGGAACAAAAAAAGGTTCTTCGTCATATCCACTTAGAAGAATCCTAGTTCTCCTAAGACATGAACGAATAAAGGTTCTTTGCCACCTCTACTCGGACGAACCCTGGTTCTCCTAATGCGCGAATAAACAAAGGATCTTCGCCACCTCCAACCAAACAGAACCTGGTCCTATTGAGGCGTGAACGAACAAAGGTTCTTCACCACCTCCATTGGGACGAACCTTGATTCTCCTAAGACGCGAACGAATAAATATTCTTTGCTACCTTCACTCAGAAAAACCCTGATTCTCTTATTTAAGGCGCGAACGAACAAAGGTTCTTCACCGATTCCACTCAGACGAACCTCGTTCCTCCTAAGGCATAAGAGAACAAGAGCTGCTCGCCTCCACATCCTAATCAGCCTTTGACCCTCCCAAAACACGAGCGAAAAGTACCTCTCGCTGACATGCTGTTCGAAGTACCCGCACTCAAGCAAGGCTCTACTCCGCCAACAGCACGTGCACACCCCCAAAAAGAAAAAAAAGAAAAGGGAGAGCTCAACAAGAACATAGCAGATCCAATGTCAAAAAGGGCCAGCACTCAAATAAAAAATACCCCACGGGCTACAATATCATGAAAAACAAAAAACATGAAACGACACAGAAATGCGCCTACAAAGCAAAATCAAGCAGAGCAAACAAACAAGGAAAAAGAAGGGGGCACATAAGATCATCCATTGGCGTCAATGCAGCATCATCATCTGAGGCGTCCTCCAGGCCCAGATCATCATGCTTCAGAAGCCTCTGAGCCGCCTGAAATCCCTTGTCAAAGCCCAAGCCAAAGCAGTACGCTGCTTCGCGCTCGTCCTCCACAAGGGAGTCGACCTAGGCCATCATCATATACGACTGGGCCTCCTCTGCAATGTGAGATTGCTCCATATCAAAGTCATAAGAGGCTTTGTACTAAGCCACCGCGGCTACCCGCACGACCTCGACTTCCTCCCGCTCCGCGATCAACCATGCCTTCTCTTTCTTTAATTGTTCGACCTCCTCCTACTGCAGAGACATCGCAGCATCGGCCGCTTCAGCTCAGTATAGTGGAAAGATTTTACAAGGGGCGCCTCAACAGAAACCAACCTCCCGCGAAGGGCCTCGATCTCTGTATTGGCGGGACCCACCTTCGCCCGCAGCACCTCAACCTCAGCCTATGAAGCAGGCAATTGAGACTCCGCGTTAACCAAACAGGAGATGACTTATTTCTTTTTCCTCCGAGCATCCGACAAAGAATCCTTGGACGCGAACATCTGCGTTAACAGATAAAGGAAATCATCTTTCGTAGTCACATAGCTACTGTTTCGGGAAAGTGTGATGTCGTATATCTCATCCAGCTACAAACACAAGGGATAAGTTATTTAGGATACGACACATGTTAAAGGTGGAAAAGCACCGGGGGCAGCAAACATACCTTCAGGAGAAGCGCTCGGCAAGCGGTGCATTCCCACTCTTTCTCCTTCGCCGCCACCAACGACCGCTCAGGAATCTCTCAAGAAATCGACTCGGTCGCAGAGAGCTCTGTGAGATCCTCAGTCTTTGCAGGCGGAAGCTCGTCAATCAGGTCGTTTGGGCAGTCATCAACAACCTCAATGAAGCCGCAGGAGTGGCAGAACATGGCTCGCCTTCTCCCTAAAGCTGTAAAAAATCTAGTTTCCTCTTATTTCTGTGCACCAGCGGCGCGACGCAACTCTGCCCAATATCCGTCGAAAGGCCCGCAAGTACCGGCCGCTTCTCAATAAGAAACACACTGATCTTATGAAGAATGACACTCAGATCACGCGGATCCTCGAAGCCAAACAACGGAGTAAAATCATACTCCCACCCCGCAAGGCGGCGACAACGTTCTGAAGGATCCCACCACGTCTCGGGGAAGCCTCCATGAGTTTTTGACAAACACAAACAACGTTCCCTCATGACGATGATCAGTATTGTCCTCGAATGACAACCACTTCTTATTGCTTCACACCTAAACCCGATCACCAGTGCCAAGGCAGACCTCACACAACTCCCGGAAGAGCCGAATCGACATCTGGGAACCATGCTCCCGAAAGAAGCAAAGCAATCTCATGATTCTCGTCAGCCCCCCAAGTGAGAACTACGTCACCAGAATGCCGCAAAACTGGAACACTGCAATAGCCTCTTTGGTCAGAAGGACTCGGAAGCTAGCCTTCAATCATCCCTCTGTAATCGTAAAGTGGCCCCGGGGAGGGTGTTGAACGCGCTCTAGTAGGGAAGGTATTACGACCTCCACATCCGCCAAGATGACAAAGCACTTCCTCCAACTGCTCAATCAGACAAGATTAAGAGTCGACGGGAGACGCATCGACCGTGGAGCAACGCCGCCCTTCAACACCTACAAAAGAAAGGGCAACTGTCAGTATCAAAACGGACAAAGCACCGCCACCAAAATCCGAGTGCGCATCACCAAAAGCCCACACAACCCTACAAAGGGCCACATGGAAAGCACCGTGGGCGCCCGTGCCGGCGGCACCTCCCGCACCCACGCGACCCCGCACGAGGATGACCCTAGACATGCGCACCTACGCATGTGCCCCCGCGCGCGCCGGGCGGCCGCTCACGCGCAGGCCCCCAAGGGACGTCGTGCGCGCCTGCGCGGGCAACCCCACACGTGGATGGTCCCACGTGCGTGAGTTCCCGCGGGTGACCCCATGAGTGCCCCTGTAGGCGGCCCCACGTGGTCTCCTCTGCAGGCATTGCTGCTTGCCCCCACCGGCACTACCACGCTCATGCACAATAACCCTCATGAGGGTTGCCCTTGGGAACGCCACCCCGCATGCGCGCCTCTTTCACCTACCTCAGCGTTGACACCACCGCAAATAGAATTCCTCGCATATGGTTGTTTCCTCCCTATTGCTCACCCTTTGCAAGAGATGAAATTTTTTATTAACGTACTAACCTTGGTCGAGAAAGACATGACAACGACAATAGCATACAAAATCTAAGAGAAAGCTTTACAGACTCCAAGATCTCTACAACAACATTGGAGGAGAACTGAATAACCCTCTCTAATACATAGGCCTCAAAAGAGAGCTCATAATAGAAGGCGCACACGATAACAAGCTATCTCTTGCCAAATCTTCCTGTCCAAAAACAGGAAGCAAATAAAAATCTATTTCGGCAAAAAAACTCGCGAACATGCCAAATAGCTTTTGATGCATTATGGCGAAAAGTGCCCTGTTTCTTTCTTCGACAGACGACTATTCACGGTCAGGCCTGGAGATCGCAAGACTCTAGTTTGATTCCGAGCAAGAGCAAAAACATTTCGCACTCATCACTCCGCGGGGCATGACCCACAAAAATTTGGGGGCATTTGATGGGGTTCACCCTGAAATTTGTAAGGCAAACCGAAAAAACTCGGACCAAGGATGCGTAAACCCAACGAGCCAAATCATGTGTACGAAGCCGCGCTCCCTCGACTCTCGGAAGCACCCGTGAAGAAGGTTGAACCTGCACACGCGAATGGCTGGGCCGCGTACGGGCACACGGCCTGCGCACAGGAGTGTATGGCCTGCAGGCGCATAACCAGTACACGGCCGCACCCCGCAAGGCTAGTGCACGGTGTGCGCGTCCGTGCATGGCTAGCCCGCACGGTAGTACCCCACGCGGTCACGCGTGGCCAGCCCGCGCGGCTGCACCCCGCGCACGCGCTCCATGCTGCCCGGCTGACTATGGCCGCCACCACCGCCTTCGGACTCCGCCGATCGTCGTCGCCTCTGGGCACTCTGCCCGAGCCGCCTGGGGGGAACTACCGTCATTTTGCAAAAATTGGTGATCTAAGTGATCAAAATGGAGTGAAGTCATTCACAAGCACAAATTCTGTCTCAGTGCAATTACTGATGTATCCATCCAGAAAACTATAAATAGACACACAAACCTTCATTTGAAGACAAACAACTCCAGAGGTAAAAGAGAACTGTAAGGTTTTCCGGCGAGATCATGGATTTAGGCTGATCCTCCGCTTAGATACTCGCTTCACTCCTTTCTTGCTCAAAAGCTCCGTATACTTAGAGATTTTCTCAGCAGGAATGCTATCACCAAGGTTCTGTGTACTTAGCCAAACTTTTAAGTCGGAATTCTTCTATCGAGGTTCCGTGAATTTAGCCAAATTTCCAGGACAGAAGACTTTCATCGAGGTCCCGTAGACTTTGCCAAATTTTTAGGCCGGAACACTTCCATCGAAGTTTCGTGGACTTAGCCAAATTTCTAGGCCAGAACGCTTCCATCGAGATTCCTTGGACTTATCCAAATTTTCAAGGCCGCGGCGTTTCCATCGAGACTCCGAAGACTTAGTTTCATTCCCTCATTTTTGTACTTCGTAATTGTAACGGAGAAGCGACATGTCTCTCTCCGAGATCAAATCTCAATCCCTGTAAACTCAACTAGTGAATTTTGGCTTAGCATAGATCCAACAACGTGGTTTTTCAACCTTTCTGATTTTTTCACGTAAAAAAGCCTCTTGTTATTCACTGTTGTCTACTTTAATTGTTTGTGCACCCGATCAAA